>JAJLXD010000123.1:19048-115704 GCA_030571115.1 Wickerhamomyces sp. yHMH617
TGCTTTTTTTTTGGAAAGATTTTGAGAAGGTTTGTTGAAGTGATTGTTGTGTGCTTTTGTAGACATGTCTTTGTCATCTGATGAGCTGAACTACCTTATTTGGAGATACCTTCAGGAAGTTGGGCTTGAAACCAGTGCTTTTTCACTCATGAAGGAATCACCTAATGTGACGAATTTTGATTCTGACTTTGGTGAAAGAGTCGCTATTGGTTCCTTGGTAAACCTGGTTCAGAAAGGATTACTGTACACACACGTTGACCAACTATGTGATAGCAATCCGCAGCGTTTCTCGTTATTCGAGGCTCTGAATATTGAGAAATCGATCAATAAACCCATTGAATTCAAAGATAGATTTCAACTGAAAACAAATGAAGACGATTCAGAAGATAAACAAGCTCATGACTCAAATTCAAGAGAGAATTCACCAGACTTCATTAAAGTCTTGACTAAAGTCTATTCATTTGAATCAAGTACATGTTCGAATTTTAATCCTAAATCACCTGAAGTTTTAGCTTATGGTGGTAAAGCAGGTCAAGGTAAGATTGTTGTACTGGTGGACTCGGATACAAAGGAAATTGCCCTGAATCACTCAATTCAAGATAGTGATGTTACAACAGTATCGTGGTCACCACTGGGTCATCTTGTCTTGACGGCTATTGAAACTGGGGAATTGAGATTATGGACTGCTGATGGTAAACTCAGAAATGTCTTATATTTGCACCATGCCCCTGTGATAGTCATTGAATGGAGCCCTGATTCGAACTATATATTGACTACAGATGCTGACAACTCCACTGTTCTCTGGAGTGCGCAGACAGGTGCCATGATCCAACATTTTGACCTTTCAAAGGATAACTTGACAGTTAATGGATCTTCTATAGCAGCTTCTACTTTACCAAACATACCTGCCACGTCGGTATCTACTCCAGTAGTATCAGCTGCTACTACTGAAAGCGTGGGGATAGATGCCACATGGATTGGTAATGCTAGGTTTGTTATTCCTGGATTAAATGGATCTGCACTTGTTTTCAATATCGGTGATAGAACGCCACAAGGAAGTCTCATAGGTCATAGAAAAACGTTATCTGTGTTGAGTTACAACACAGAATCACTGCTGTTGTTAACAGCATCAGATGACAGAACGATAAGAATATGGAATGGAACAACTTTCAACAATAACATAATTTTGAGTGGACACACTCAACCCATCACCTCAGCTGCATGGATCGATGGCAACTTTATAATCAGCACTTCTCTCGACAGTTCAATTAGATTGTGGGACTTGAGAAAACCAGCAAAGGAGATTTTTGCTGAATTATTAGATGGTATACCCATTCTTATTGCAAAACTATCTCCTGACAAGGAATATTTCGTTGTGGGGACACTGGAGGCCACTGCATTTGTATTCAAGATTGATCTTCTTGTTGAACAGAAGCTAAAGTTAATTGGGGAATATCAGTCAGAGATCGTAAGGGAAAGCACTGATATAAGCATGGATGATGCTTCAGAGACAAAAAAAGACGAGAAAGAAGAGAACACCAACTTCATCACTTCTTTGGACTGGAATTCAAACTCTAAACAGGTGGTGATCACGTACTCGCTGAGTGATAGTGCTGTTGTGAAACTATAGAACTTGTATGTTTTATGTATTTACTGTATTAATTTTATGTGTTTCAATTCTTTTTTAAGAAATGTAGCTCCGAAGAGAAAATTAATTTATATCATCACAATACCAAAAATATTCGTAAATACGACTACCAGAAGTTCAGCAAAAAAATGGATGCGATTGCTGATAAAACGTTCATCACCGAGTCAAGAACAAGGAGAACAAACGGTGAGTCTATGAGCCCCGCTTTTTTTTTGTGGATTTGAGAAACAAACTAATAAATAAACAGAGGAATCACCATCTTTGTTGAGTATCATCATCGATACTAATGCAGCATCATGGCACAACATCAGAGAAAAGGTCTCTGTAAAATCGGTACTGGAGAGCTTAATGATTGGAATCAACTCACATTTGGCATTGAACAATTCGAATAAAGTGTCGATCATTGCCACTCATACAAATGGCGCAAGATTTCTATATCCATTACCTGAAGATGAGCAAGATAATACTAAGACACAGGAGACTTCTACAGCAACAGTAAACTCTGCAGAATCAAGATCGACGTCACCTGAGGTTCGTTCTGCTGGCAAATCAACAGCTCCTACGACAACATATGTTAGTGATCAGATGTATCGATCATTCAGGGTTGTTGATGAGACATTTCTTTCAAAGTTACATGAATTAATCAATGAAGAACCGGTCTCTAAGATTACTAAAAACCATCTATCAAGCTCGTTGTCTTTGAGTTTAACACACATAAATAAGTCTCAACAACTCAATCCTCAGTTCAAAGCCAGAATCTTGATAGTTAATTTAAGTGAGGACGAACATTTAAACTATATCCCTATAATGAATTGTATCTTCAGTGCTCAAAAGCAGAAGGTTTCAATAGACGTTGTACAATTACAGCAAGACTCGACGTTTCTTCAACAAGCTGCTGATGGCACAAATGGTGTCTATCTGCTGGTGGAAAACTTACAAGGCCTCGTACAATATTTCTCCACTGCATTGTTCATTGACCCATCTTTAAGAAACATTTTGGTCAAGCCTACGACGGGGAATATCGACTTCAGAGCGTCCTGTTTCTTGACAGGTAGAGTCGTTGATATCGGCTACGTTTGCAGTGTTTGTCTTTGTATTTTAAGCTTTATTCCTGATAATAACAAGTGTCCAGCATGCGATAGTCCGTTTGATGACCATGTTTTGATGAAGCTGAAGAGGAAACCAGCACTGATCAAGGCTAAAAAGAAGAAGAGAAAATTGAACAATGCCAGTTAGTTAGAAATTTAATAGTGATGCATATTCATGAGATATACCTGTTTGTATTATATCGAAATTGAAATCTTGATGATACTGATGCAATTGAATCAAATGATTGACTCTCTCTGTATGGGTATGAAACAGTTCATGACATGATTCCTCGAGACATTCACAGGTCTTATCACCTCGCTCTTTTCCCATCGAAACAAACGGATCGTGGTTCTCCCGTATGTGTAGTTCCAAGAATCGAAGAGTAGGAAATATTGCAAGGCATTCAGAGCACTTGTTGAAATGGGCTATTTGATGATGGGACTGGAAACTCTCTTCTGTAGTGAACCTAACACTTTCACAAGGCGAGAGATTACAGAAGATTTCTAGACCTTGTTCATGATTCACAACAACTTCATTTTCATCGTCACTACTTTCAAAAGATCTTTTCATAACATCACATCATGATACTATCAATAAATAGATATTCAATACAACAATTTTTTTTTTTCTTTGCAACTAAACAAACAAACAAAGATATCAAAAGATGAGCAAGAAACGAACAAACAACTCAAAATCGTCGCAGCGTGGCAAAAAGCCAAACAACGATGAGAATCCGCATCAGCTGGATCCCATCTTTGGCCAGTACAGAGCGTTGCCGTTGTCTTTGCAGAAACTGCAAACGGTAACTCCAGACACTATTCCTACTGATGCTGAGACGTATTTGGCAATGGTTAGAAAACAAGCAGAATCAGGCTCTTCAGTGATGTTCGTCCAGAAGCAGATCGACTACGACTATAACACTGACAAAGCACAGTCTCCGGAAGTTTCTGGCACAAAAAAGTCGCTGAGTGAAGAGTACAAGACACATCTCGATCAGTTATTGATCGACTACAGGAAACAAAAGGATGAGCTACCATCAGTGGGAGAACTGCCAATTCCAGAGTCCTTTGTCTTTCCAAATAACTTCACAGAATGGAGGAAGTTCTGCATGTCGAATACCCCGGAACCCGGTCTCGTATCGAACCTGGATCACCCACTGACGATAAAATTGATTATATACTCAACCAAGTGGATCAATGGTAACACGTCCAAACACATCTCGTTATGGATATATGCCCTTCTCGTCAGGGTTTCACCGTTGCTGGACAACACAGAGCTCTCGATCCTAAGAGATCTGGCAGTGAAGGCACAGAAGCTCAACACACGACACGACATTGGCGAAGTAACTCGCTTCACCGTTGAGTTCATCTTGGTGATTGTCTCCAGGTTTTACGGTCAGCGTGATTTGGACTTGGTATGATGAGCCACATACACATATAGAGGAAAAAAACAAAAAAAAAAAAACTGAAACATTTAGAAAAACTCAGAGTTTCAATGTTCTTCTTTTTGTTCAGTTAAACAATGGCTGGAAGAGTTGTTGTCATTGGGTATGTCATTGTATTGGTTTGATCTTCCCATTATTAATTTAATTTTTTGACTAACTCTTTGCAAGTGCTGGAGTTTCAGGTCTGACCGTCTCTTTGTTACTCTTGGAGAAAGGATACGAGGTTACGATACTGGCTAAACACATTCCCGGTGATCTTGACCCTGAATATGCTTCTCCGTTTGCTGGTGCAAATTGGAACAGCTCAGCTACTGACCCAGCACACCAAGAGTTGGATAAAGTGGCATATCTAAAATTTTGGGAACTGTCAAAGTTGCCAAACACTGGTATTAAAGTGTATCCCAATTATAAACCAAGTAGAAGACATCAACTGGTGAATGGGTCTCTGAAGTTACCGTGGTTCAAGGATTTTGTAAATGGGTTCAGGTTTTTAAATGACAAGGAATTGCCTGAAGGTGAAGATTTTGTTGGTGGGTATACTTACGATACAGTGACTATTTCCACTAATATTTACTTGAACTATCTTCTACAGCAGTTATTATCACAAGGAGCTGTATTGAGAAGAAAGAATCTGAAACATATCAATGAAGCTTATAGTCTCCACCATTCTGGCCAAAGGGCACATGTGGTGGTCAATGCTACTGGATTATTATCTAGATTTCTGGGTGGCGTTGAGGATAAGAACGTCTATCCAATAAGGGGACAGATACTTTGGATTAGAAATAACTCATCAAAGATACTCAGTGTCCAGTTTGCTGATGAAGAGGAAGCCAGTTTCTATTCTTTCCCTAGAGCAGAAGGTGGCTGTATAATAGGTGGTACATTCAGTGTTAACAACTGGAGCACAGTTCCAGAACCTGCTCTCACTAAGAAACTCATTGATTGGGCTAAGAAGTACTTACCTGAGCTGGTTGACCCGTCCAAAGGCAATGACACTGAGATCGATATCATTCGAGAAAATGTTGGATTAAGACCAGCTAGAAAAAATGGCTATCGATTGGAGAAACAAGGCAGTGTGGTCCATTATTATGGAATTGGGAAGTCAGGTTATCAATCTTCCTATGGGCTTGCTGGTGAAGTCGTTAAACTGGTTGATGAGATTATTCTAAAGCCGAAACTATGAATCACATAATTGAATTGTAATAATAATGATCGGTATTGTTTCCTAAATCGGCAAGTGTAAGCCAGTGTAAAGATTCTTTTAAAAAAAGAATAAGAAAGTCTCCTTGACAATCGTACATAACCTCGAATTGATTCTCAAACATGGGCAAAAAAGTAGTTGTTGTCGGGTGAGTTCATGTTGAATTGATATCAGATTGATCCAAACTAACTGTGATCATAATAGTGCTGGAGTCGTTGGTTTAACTTCAGCATGGACCCTTCTAAAGAACGGTTATGACGTTAGTATTGTAGCAAAAAATATCCCAGGAGATATCAGCATAGAATATACTTCTCCTTTTGCTGGTGCTAATTGGGGAAGTTTTGCTCAAAGAGATGAGTATTTTTTGCAGGATCTTGATAAACCTGGTTATATAAAGTTTCTTGAGTTTGCTAAAAGCGAACCAAGTGCTGGTGTGCACAGAGTTGAGCATTTTCTTTACTTCCGTAAAAATGAACTTGATGCTCAGGGAAACCCTTTGAAAGAGAGAAAATGGTTCTTGGATGGCTTTGTTGAAGGTGTTCGTCAACTGAACAAAGATGAATTGCCTCAGGATGAAGACATTGTTGCTGGGATCTCATTCGATAGTATCACAATCACTACAACCATCTATTTGCATTACGTTTTACAGAAAATCTTCTCACTGGGAGGTACTTTGGCAAGAAAGAATTTGAAACATATTAATGAAGCGTATGATCTACATCATTCTGGAGAGAGAGCTGATTTGGTTGTGAATTCTACTGGTTTACTAGCAAGGTTCCTTGGTGGAGTTGAAGACAAGAAAGTTTACCCAATTAGAGGACAGATTGTCCGTATCAGAAATGATTTCAAACAGCAGGTTGCAGTGTCTGTGCCGGGGTATTTTGGCGAGTCCTTCTATGCATTCCCACGCAAAGAAGGTGGTGGTATTGTAGGAGGAACCTTCCTCGAGGACAACTGGTCTGGTGTTGTCGATCCACAACTCACAGAGAGAATCATTGAGAGAGCTAAGAAGTATATACCAGGCTTTCAACACACAGAGATCGATGTCATTGAGTCATATGTTGGATTAAGACCAGGAAGAAGAGGCGGACCAAGAATCGAAAAAGAGGGCTCTGTCATCCACAACTATGGAATCGCAGGTGCTGGTTATCAAGCGTCATTTGGACTAGCCAATATCGTGCTCAAATTAGCCGAACAGCATTTCAGATCAAAGTTGTAGAGTAATAACATTTTATACACATTTTATCAGTATTTATTGATTAATCATTCGCGTAAAGAAAGAAAAAAAAAAATATTAATATCTGACGCGCGTACTCTTTTCATTAATACTCAACAACAATTGAAACGCACAATCATGTCGCTGTGGGTGGACAAGTACAGACCGCAAACGCTAAAGAGCTTGGACTTCCACTCAGTTGTCTCAGAAAGACTTAAATCTCTAGCTTCCTCTGGTGACTTCCCACATTT
The DNA here is from genome assembly GCA_030571115.1 of Wickerhamomyces sp. yHMH617. Classification (NCBI taxonomy): domain Eukaryota; kingdom Fungi; phylum Ascomycota; class Saccharomycetes; order Phaffomycetales; family Wickerhamomycetaceae; genus Wickerhamomyces; species Wickerhamomyces sp. yHMH617. The sequence goes on from JAJLXD010000123.1 coordinate 25,898, forward strand.
GCTGGTGTATGGACCATCTGGTGCTGGTAAGAAAACAAGAGTATTAGCTGTTCTTCATGAACTGTTTGGTGCTGGTGTTGAAAAGATGAAAATCGATGTTAGAACGTTCCAAACTTCTTCGAGTAGAAAATTGGAGTTCAATGTTGTCTCTTCACCTTACCATCTCGAAATCACTCCTTCTGATTTAGGTAATAACGATAGAGTCGTCATTCAGGACTTGTTGAAAGAGATTGCTCAAACTGAGCAAGTCGATTTTAGTGGAAAGCACCGTTTCAAAGTGGTAATCATCAACGAAGCAGACTCGCTTTCAAGAGATGCACAGGCTGCACTTCGTAGAACCATGGAGAAATACTCAAGAAACATTAGATTGATCTTAATATCCAACACAACATCAAACATAATTCCTCCAATCAAGTCCAGAACGCTATTGATAAGGATCCCTGCACCTACAGTGTCTGAAATAGCAAAAGTTTTAGATAAGCTGGCACTTAAGCAGGAAATTGGACTTCCATCTAATGACGAAGAGAAGCAACAAGTACTTGAAACTATCGCTGAGTCCAGTCAGAGAAATTTAAGAAGAGCATTGTTATTAATTGAAGCTCTGGCAATGCAAAATGAAACGATCAAGAAATCTACATCAATGATAACTCTGGATTGGGAAGGTGTGATCAAGAAATTGGCATTCAACATAAATAAAGAACGAACAGTTGCAAGAATATCGCAATCAAGAACTGTGCTATATGAATTAATATCACATTGTATTCCACCAAAGATCATATTGAAAAACCTTCTATTTGAATTACTTCAACTAGTCAACTTCAAGACAAAACCGGAGATTGTTGATTTAGCTGCTATATTTGATGAGAGATTGAGCCTAGGCAACAAATCAATTTATCACTTAGAAGGATTTATTGCTAAGAGCATGGTTGCAATTGAAAAAAACATTTGAATTTTTATACTATATACAGGTAACCTTTTCATGAGAAGATCATTCAGCGACCTCTGTAAAGTCTGTAAACATCTTCTTTGGATTTTTCTTTGTTCAAATATTCTTTTGTTGGTGATTTCTTGATCTCTTCAAAAAAATTAATCTTTTTGTCTTCGGTGACAAACGAGTTTAGTCCAATTCTCACCGGGGTATCCTTCGTTATGAATTCATATTGCCCAGGAAGTTTATCAGCAGCTCTTCTGAATGCCTCTCTTGCGACTTGTTCATGTAAATTCTCACCAGCACATTCAAATAAAACTTTTCCAGTAGGAACTCTAGCCATCCAATGGTCAAACCCACCTTTACCTTTACCCATACGTGTCTCATTACCTTTGATGCACACTGCTATACTAGTCGATAGTCTTCTCCAAAGCGTACCACCATTAGCCCTCATGAATTTCATGATCGCTTGATCAGCTTCTTTTAGTTGAATAGCCTTCAGTCTTGTGCCTTCACTTTTCAGACGGATACCATACGTACCAAATTTCAAGGTATTACCCTTAGTGGACCCACCTGTACGTACTGGGACTCTACCTTTCTGGGCCTTGTTTATATTTTTGAATCTTGGAGCTGATGTTAAAAGTTAGTTCTGGAATTCTTAAAAGGAAATAATCATCTAGGTCACATACCATATTCATGAGTGAAACGTCTACCAAAGCTCGCCAGCTGCTGAGAAGCAAACGATGTTTTCAAGAATCCCGAATTAAACGAAAACATGCTCCACTTTCAACGATGATCAAAGAATTTTGACAGTCAAATCAACGGTTTTTTTTTCCATGAAATGTTGCAATTATATTATCATGACGACTTCCAAATTGGGAAATGTACCGGTGGTTTAATAAGTCACGTGAGTTATCTTATTTCCGACTGATATGCTTGACTATTGTACTTGTCAGTATAAAACTGGTAAAGTTTATATATAATGATTCAAGATTTGTGTTGTTGAAGTTGGGTAAAATGCTTCTTTGTGAGGCACGCTTAGTACGCTCTTTATTGCGATCCCCAATTCGTTTGGTTTCAACGAGTGAGTCTTATTTTCCATAACTGTTTCTGTAAATGAACTATGACTAACGATGGAAAGAACGTCAAATACCAGACACAATCACTATAAATGGCCAAAGCTATAAGACTGATGAATGGACCAATGTCACACCTTCAATTGTGGCATTAACAGATAGAGCACTTCACAAAAAACCGAATCATCCCATTGGAATATTGAGAGAGCTCATCGAGAACAGATTCCAAGGTCTTGGATATACTTTTTATAATGATTTTAAACCTGTTGTAACAACTTATGAGAACTTTGATTCATTAGGCTTTCCCCAAGATCACCCTGGACGTAATAAGACAGATACTTACTATATAAATGAAAAAACTCTGCTTAGAACTCACACCTCAGCTCATGAGAGTGAATGTTTCAAAAAGACAAAAACACCTGGTTATTTCATAGCTGCTGATGTTTATAGAAGGGATGAGATAGATAGAACCCATTATCCTGCATTTCATCAGCTAGAAGGTGCTAGAATATGGTCGAGGGATGAGTTTGGGAGTGGATTGGAACGGAAATTATTGGACGATATTGCACAGATTCCTAATGTTGAGATCATTGTTGAAGATCCAAACCCACCATTTGATCCACAGTCTAATCCAAAGCAAGCCTATTTAACAAACAGAGAAACAGAATTGGTGGGTACACATTTGAAGAGAACTTTGGAAGTTTTAGTTAATGAAGTTTTCAATGAGGCTAAGAAATCTGCTAAACTTGCAGGAAGCGATGAACCTTATTTGAACGAACCCTTAAAAGTTAGATGGGTTGAAGCATATTTCCCTTGGACTGCTCCAAGTTGGGAAATCGAAGTGTGGTGGAAAGGTGAATGGTTGGAATGTTGTGGATGTGGTGTTGTTCATGAGCAGGTACTAACTAATGCTGGAATCAAAAACACTATTGGTTGGGCATTTGGTGTTGGGTTGGACAGAATTGCAATGCTATTGTTTGGTATTCCTGATATCAGATTGTTTTGGACATTGGATGAAAGATTCCATAAACAATTTGAACAAGGTAAGATTTCAACTTTTCAACCATATTCCAAATATCCTGGAACTCTGAGAGATATTGCATTTTGGGTCCCTTCAGTTGATGAGAAAGTTCATATCAATGATCTTATGGAGATTGTTAGAAATATTGGAGGTGACCTTGTGGAGAGTGTAACTTTGATTGATGAGTTCGTTCATCCAAAAACTGGAAGAAATAGTCAATGCTATAGAATCAACTATCAATCAATGGATAGAAATTTGACCAACGAAGAAGTGAACGTTTTACAAGCAGAAATCCGTGAACAAGTCACTGAACAATTCAACGTTGAACTACGTTAAAACATGAACAAAATCAAAGTCAAAATCACTAAAAGTTGATCCTCCTTTTACCAGATCAACTTTGTTGATAGCATCCATTTGTAAGTAGCTGGAATAAATGTATATACAAGAAAGAGGCATCATTATCGTAAATCGTAAAAGATTCATACAGAATTAATCAGAACCTTTGACGACACCAACCTTAGCTGGACGTAAGACACGGCCATTGAGGTAATAACCAGCTTGCTGAACAAAGAAAACAGTGCCAGGTTCTTTATCTGGTTGTGGGACTTCAAATGTAGCTTCATGAATATTTGGATCAAATTTTTCACCAATTGGTTCCATTTTTTCCAATCCATGTCTTTTGAGAGTGTTCAAGAACATGTTTTGAGTTATTTGGACACCTTCAATCAAGTTCTTCAAATCATTGGATTGTTTGTCAATAGCAGCACCTTCTCCTTCTAATGATTTTAATGCGATTTCAAAAGTATCACCGACTTCTAATAAGTCTTTAGCGAATGATTTCAAAGCAAGATCTTTTGATTTTTTGATCTCTCTTTTGGTCGAATCTTGTAAATTACGGAAGTCAGCAACAGATCTTAGATATAGGTCCTTGAAATTAGCAGTCTCTTTCTTTGCAGCATCTAGTTCTTCTCTTAGAGCATGTTCATCTTGACCAGTGATTTCTGGGGCGTCCTTAACAACTTCTTCTTTAGATTCTTCTTTGGATTCTTTAGCTTCTTCAGTTGATTTGGCATCACTGTAAAATCTGATAAAAGAAGGAGCTCTTCCGGAAGAAACAGCAGCATATCTGGAAACAGGAGTTCTTAGAGCAGGAGCTCTTAACACGGTTCTGAACATTCTGAAACAAGGTCCTTTGTCAGTTTAAAGAGAGTAGAATACTAGAAAGTCACACAAAGTTTTCTTTTCTCGACGCTTCTGTGGAGCTCGGATATCACGTGATCAAGAAAGAATTCCGGCCAAATTTCATGAATTTTTTGTATAAGCGAACTGACCAATAACTTTGTGGGAAAATTCTATTTGTAATTGGTAAGAAGTGTCAAGATTAGCTGACGGTGTGCAGTTTCTATTAGTTGTGTTATAAAAGCTACTTTGTCACTGGTTTAGTTTTAGTTTTTCCCGTCATTTCACACATCTTGTCTGTAACCTTTTTTCTACTATCAGACGACCTCATCTCATCACCATGGATAGGTCGATAGCTGTACTGTACGGATCTGAAACTGGAAATGCACATGATCTAGCTGAGACACTGGCTGGGACATTGGAGAGGTATCATTTTAAGGTAAATATAAGCTCATTGGATGACTTTGATTTGAAACAATTGGTATCAATTAGAATACTCATAATCTTTTGTTCAACAACTGGTCAAGGTGAGTTTCCTAAAAACAGTAGAAAGTTCTGGAAGTTTATGTTGAAGAAGAAGCTGCCCAATGATTTACTGAATCATTTACTATTCACTACTTTTGGGCTTGGTGATTCCTCTTATCCCAAATTTAACTATGCTAGCAAAAAACTGCACAACAGATTGATACAACTAGGCGCTGTTGAGTTCAGCAAAAGAGCAGAAGCTGATGAACAGAGCTCACAGGGTATAGATGGATACTATGTTGAGTTTCAAAGATTATTGCTGGATAGCATTAACGAACAGTTTCCACTACTGGATGGATTGCAACCTATACCCCAAGATCAACTGTTACCACCAAAGAACCCTTTAAGAGTCGACATCAAGAAGCCCAAAAGGCTAACAGAGGATCGACTAAAGGCAATTGCTTTAACAAGAGAAGACATTGATTTGGTACACGGTAAAGTTATCATTAATGAAAGAATAACTTCATTGGATCATTTTCAGGACGTTCGCCATTTTAGCTTCAAGTCCAACCAAGGTATTTTATATTCACCAGGTGATACTGTCTCCTTATACCCTACAAATGACCCAGCAGATGTTCAAGCTTTTATTGAGATTCAACAGTGGGAGCATATAGCCGACAAGAGAGTCTCAATTGAAGGATTGGATTTGCTCAAACATGACGGTGGATTCATAAAAACTCCGACCTTAAGATCAATATTAACACATCATTTAGACTTGAGAGCTATTCCAAGAAGATCTTTTTTCTCCCTTCTGAGACACTTTGCTTCTGACGAAAGAGAGAAGGAAAAATTGTACGAATTCAGCTCATATAAAGACCCTGAAGAATTATACAATTATGCAAATAGACCAAGAAGATCAGTGTTGGAGGTCATCCAGGAGTTTTTCAGCGTTAAAATACCAATCGAATACCTATTTGATTTACTTCCTTTGATCAAGCCAAGATTATTTTCTATTGCATCTTCACCCAACGCTGGAGCAATAGATCTCACCATTGCTGTTGTACAATACAAAACCATGATAAGAAGAACAAGAAAAGGTCTCTGTACCTCATGGATAAAGACACTGAATCCTGGTGATGAGATTGTTTTCAAAATAAACAAGAATAGTCTGAAGCTACCCAGTCCAAATGTCCCAATCATCATGATATCTCCGGGCACCGGTGTTGCTCCAATGAGATGCTTGATACAAGATAGAATCTATCACTACGGATGCGATAAATCAAAATTGTATCTTTTCTTTGGTAATCGTTATCATGATAAAGATTATCTTTATAAGTCAGAATGGGAAAACTACGTCTCAAATGACCAATTGACTCTTTTCACGTCTTTTTCCAGAGAAAATGAAGGTTATGTTCAAGATCAACTTTATTTACAGAGTGAGCGGATTATTGAATTATTGACTCACCAGAATGCTGTTATTTTCATTTGTGGCTCTTCTGGTAAAATGCCTAACCAAGTCAGAGTGACATTTGAGACCATATTACAAGAGCAAAGAAATCTAACAGTTGAACAATCAAAACAATATTTATTGGAATTGGAGGCGAATAACAGATACTTGCAAGAAACTTGGTAGTCATTGCAAAACTTCATGTCACTTCCCCAAAATTGTTAACTTTATTTATTAAATTTGTCATTTCATATAGAATCTATAGCAGTCAATTGAAGATAGAAACGTCGCATGTTTACATAGATCAAATTAAACTGTATTTTTGAACCTTTATAGAATGAATATATAAAAGATCAACTTCATGCAGTATTAACAACCTAACAACCTAACTGATTAGTTGATAATGCTCTGATCAGGTTTGAAGATATTATTAGCATATTGACTCACTGAGCCATAAAAGTTGTACAAGGTTTGAGTCGTTTCATTGAACTGAATTAGCAAACCATTAGTTTTTTCATCATCATTACCACCAACTTTATCATACGCGCACCAAATGAAACCTCTGCAAACATCCATTTTCTCCCAACCTCTTGAGTTCTCCCCATTGGTTCTTCCATCGACATAGATTTCAGCAGGTTTGGGGACAATAACACTATCAATTTTTTGATATGATTCATACATTTGTTTCAACTCATCTGATGTCTCATATAAGTTCTTGGTCAAAGGGAATCGCATATCATCAACTGAAGCGTCCAAAAATTTACAAAATGTGAAACCAGAGTTAAACCATAGTAAAGTGGAGTTATCTTCACTTGACACATGAGCTGGATGAGTAGAACATAGTTCGTTACCAATTAATTTTGACCTTCTAGAATCGTCCTTGTCGTCTATTAATCTTCTGCTTCTAGGTGTTATTCTACCAGTAGCACCAGCTGGCCAATGGTTCAAGTAATACTCTTCATCACCTGCCATTGACATACCTAACCAAAATAATTCTTTATCGCCCCAAACTTTGGAAGCTGCTGGAGCCCACATCAGTATTTGAATGGTTGCTAGAACACCAGTGAAATGTTTAATTTTATCAATTGCAACAACCCCAGACTCCATCAAATGTGCGAACCTGCCACCAATGAATCTGTTTTGCAACGTGAAGTCAGTGATTTCAGGTATATCAAAGATGATTTGATCCATTTTAGAAGGCATCAATTTAGTGTACAAGATTTCATCAGATTCAGAGTTTTGTTTCTGCAACTCACGATCTCTAAAGAAATATGCACCATTTTCTTTATAAAATGAAGACTCCAAGATGAATTTATCCATGTCAACCACTGGTACAGTATCTGTATCAATAAGAAGTGAATGTTGGAAAGAGTTAAAGAAATATGCTAATAGTTTGTTAGCATAACCTCCGAATTTTTCTTTGTATTCTTTAGCAATTGATTGTGATACATCCACAAACCAAAGTTCTTGGGGTGGAAATATCCTACTGAAATACTCTTCAGAACGTTCATTCAAATCTGTCACGTTTCTTAGAGTCTTGATGTATTCCAGATTTTCAACAAAAGAGGTCTCGATGTTTGTAGTGGTTCTTGCTAATTTGATCAGCTTCTGTTGAGTTTTCTCGTCTAAGTCACCCGAATGAACAATTTGAATAGGCAATTTATTTCCAAGTGCTCTCAGTAAACCAAACAAAGATGTTAATTGATCGTAATGTTTTGAAGCAGCACTGATAGTGATACCCTTCCCGTTATATGAGTCCCTTAAATCTTTAATGTAACAGCCAGTGTTACCTCCCGATCCTTTAGATTTGAAATGATTGTAATCTGGAATATCCGACTGAGCAACGTAATCACTCATTCTTGGCATCGTATTCAAAACAGAACCATCCCATCTTGTGTAAAGTGGAGATCTTCTGGATAGCCATTGAAACATTCTGGTTTCAATATCATGACATTGGTTTATTATTGAATGCTGTCCTTTTTTGACTTCTTTGTTGAAATTACCAAACTGATCCAAGAAGCATGCACCATATACCCTTAAATGTGTTGAAGCATCGACTAGTCGTTGCTCAGTGATTCTTGATGATTCAACGACTTCTTTCCACTCCAGTTCATGGAGTTCCCTCCAGCCTTTCTCTTTGATCAACTTATCTCTATTCTCGTTAGATAGTTTGTTCAGTTCTGGGTCTTTGAATTTCTCATCAAGTTTCTTTTGAATGTATTTGTCCTTACTTTCGAAGATGTAACGCTCATAAGGTAACTCTTTGAAATCTGTCAACTCCCATGATGATTCAGACTGGTACAATTCTTTGAAATATGACTGACATTTATCGTGATAACTGAGCGAGGTGATTGAATCTTTATGTTTATTCAACAGTTTCTCATACGGTGACGCGATATAATTCTTGTCATTGTAGTAGACTTTATTCTGGTTCTGGTATTGGCTCAGTAAAATCGACGTGATAGACTTCGTACCTTGGTAGCTTGAAAAGAAGTGTACTTGAAACGCAAAGAACAGAAACGCAGCCAGCGGAAGCGCCAGTCGTGGTCGAAGTAGCCGTGATCTCAGATTGTAAGCCATTTCTTGACACACTTCTTTACTTCAATTGAACTTGATGAAATCTTCAAGTAACTTGCTTTTCCAACTGTCGCTGCTGCATATGAATATCTGGTTTTTTTTAACCAGTTTCGTTATCACGTGACTGCTCAACTTTAAAAGGGACCTCGCATGAAATATATGCATGTTGACGTACCAAATATCCCCTTTCGAGGACAAAAAGCCGCACAAAAAATTTCATTTTTCAGATGCAGAAAATCGAGATTTAAAAACTTTATCACCCAAATTTCCTTTCTGGTAAAATTTACTAACAATTGGTTTTTTAATTTATATAAAAAAATTTAAGAGTTTACGCATAACAGACATCTTGCATTAATTTGTAACGCATATGGGAAGACGTGTGAGCTGGAAATTGATTGAACATGAATTGGTGAACTAACTTTATAATTTCTCTATATTGTCTATGAAAGTATATAAAGCGCCCTCTAGCTGTGTAGTATAAATGAATATGAATTGCTAGTTCGAAACTGCACAGCTGGGAAAGTTAAAGAGCAAATTAATAAAGTAATTTCATGGTCGCTGGAAGATATCGATGGCATTTTCATTCACCGAGCCATAAAAGTGATATAGTTTTTTTGTATTTTTATCAAAGTTGATCAAAATGCCATTTCCCTCAGTAGAGGCATCACCCCCAACTCTATCGTAAGCACAATACAAAAACTTGGAGCACTGTGAACCTTTGATCCAGCCCCTTTCATTTTCTCCATTACCAGTGTTTTTAACATAATACTCGGCACCTTTGGGTATAATGACGCTTTCAATCTTGTGGTATTTGTTATAAAGTTTTTTCAACTCCTTTTTGGATTTATACCAAGTTTTGAACAATGGAGTGTCAAAATCTCTGTCTGCAGCTTTTGTATGTTTACAGTATGAGAAACCGGAGTTGAACCAGAGCAGGGTGGAGTTGTCCTCACTGGAGATATGAGCAGGATGCGTGGAGCATAATTCGTTGCCAACCAAGTTTGCTCTTCTTGAATCATCTTTATCATCAGCTAATCTATACTCTTTTGGAGTGATTTGGCCAACTGCCCCAGCAGGCCAATGATTCATAAAATAACTTTCATCTCCAACCATCGATAACGCTAACCAAAATAGCTCCTTATCACCCCAAACCCTTGAGGTTACTGGTTGCCATAATTGTAATTGAACTGTAGCAATAACACCATTGAAGTGTTTTACTCTATCTATAGCCACAACTCCAGACTCCATATAATGGTCAAATCTTTTTTTGATAAAACGATTGTTTAGAGTATGTTCAGTAACTGAAGGAATACCAAAGACTGCAGTATCCATCAGGGAAGGCATCAGCTTCTGATAGAAATATGTATCAGTTCTTTCAATTTGTGAATATAGCTCACGATCCCTGAAGAAATATGCACCTTTATCCAAGTAAAACGTCGAATTCAGAATATATTGATCAAAGTCAACGGTAGGAACAGTATCTGTATCGACCAAAATCGAATGTTGAAATGAGTTGAAGATGAAAGCCAACAGTTTGTTACCATAGCCTTTGAATTTGGTCTTATATTTCTTCTCAATCGATTTAGAAATATCAACAAACCAAATTTCAAGTTTCGGAAACAACAGTTCGATTTCTTCTGGAGTGGGAGTAGCAGGGTCTTTAAATTGAATTTGTTTCTGCTTCAGTACATCTGCAAGATGATCAATTCTTCGTAGTTTAACGGTCTCTATATTTCTTGCAATGTCAACAAGGCCATCTATAGAATCCCGCGATAGATCACCAGCATGAACAACCTGTATTGGTAACTTAGAGCCAAGTGCTCTCAATGAACCCAAGAGAGAAGCCAACTGAACAGCGTGTGAGTCTGCAGCACTAATAACCAATCCTCTGCCATTCAGGGAGTCTCTAAAATCTTTGAAATAACACCCTTGATTATCCTCGTTTAAAACAGACGCTTTAGTTTCATCTAGATATAGTTCTTCTTGGTGTATGTACTGAGAAATATTTGGGACGACACCAGCGAACACCTCACCATCCCATCTCGTATAGGTGGGAGTTATCTGAGTAAGCCATTGAAACATTCTAGTTTCAATATCATTACAAAGTGATTTTCCATCTGATCTAACTTGAAGTTTGTGTTTGTTGTCAGCTTCAACTTCAGGGACTGCTTTGAGTGGACGACCAAAGGTTTGGGTATAAGATCCATATTGGTCTAAAAAGCAGGCACCATATGCCCTTAAATGGGCAGTAGAGTCTACTAGCTTCTGTTCCAGAGCATGTGCATCTTCAACTGCCTTCTGGTATTCTAATTCGTAAAGATCTTCGAGTTGTTCGTGTTTTATTTTGTGTTCTCGCTGTTCTTGGCTTAACGACGGATCAAGCTTGGATTTGAATTCGTTAATCTTGCTGTTGATGAAGTCTCTCTTCGTTTCAAAAATGGCTTTGTTGTAAGGTAAATTACTATAGTCATGAACCTCCCATGCATCATCAGCTTTATAGATGGCGTCAAAGTAAATCTCACATTTGGAATCATAAGACAGCTCATGAAATGCTTCCCCATGTTTTTCGATAAGTTTCTCATACGGCGTGGCGATGTATGACTTGTCATTGATGTATATCTTTAGCGGAAGCTTGTTGCTGTCGTGGTCGCCATCTAGGTCGAGCTGTTGTATGAGATTATTTGAGAGTGTCTGAATGGCATCTATGCTCAGAGCTTTATCTTGATGGTACTTATAGAAATAGAACTGGAAGCAAATAAAAAGAAAGACAGCAATGGGTGAGAAACCTCTTTGTCGCAGAAGTCTGGCAAAAGCCATTTGTACTTCTCTTTAATTAGCCTACCAGTGTATCATCCTCTTCGTTTTGAAAATTTTGAAGGCATACATTTGTTAAATTAAATAGAAACGTTGATGGCTCGGAGAAATGTTGTTAGGAATTCTTTATATGCAATGATACATTTTTCTTGCTTATATCTGCATGAGCCAGCAGTTAAGGAATTGAGTTGCCGAATTAAGTAATGATAAGGTGGTTAAATGATTACTAACTATTAGGGTACTATTAGGGTACTATTAGGGTACTATTAGGGTTGAGTTATGAACTCTTCAATGTGAGAAGTGAACTTACCAGTGAGTTGCCAATATGCCAGTGATCAGTTGTGAGTTGATGAATTGATGAAGTTGTGGATACATGTTGAAGATGGTGACCGGAATGACACAAACACAGTACACTGGAGATTCAGGAACACTGGTGGAGGTAGCAGATCTATTCATGAACCATGATGCAATTGAGTGGGAGATAGGCTTTGGTGTTTTCTAAGCTCTTCAAATTATGAGCTATTGACTCTACTCACTACTTATTATTCATTATACAGTATTTGGATGCGCTTAACACTTGATCAGCTATACTTTGTAGTAACTGTGCGTTTCGGCTGACTCTGGAGTGTAGACTCATTGGCCACAGATTCACAGACTAGAACTAGTCAGCATACAGCGACTCAGCTGTAGGAGCCTGGCCTCTTGGTTGTGGGCAGACCGCACCTCAGCTCTTCCGGGTAGTGGCATACTGGCACTGATACTAGTAGCCTAGTGTTCCACTTCCCAAATCCGCAGGTGATCCGACTGATGATTAGCTGTGAGTTGTTACGCTGATCTTGACGCAATTATGATTACGGTTCCTGAATATCTTGAATGGCTATAAGTTATGGCCTAAAGTAGTAATATTACACATTCAATGCATTCAATTCGCATTATAGCATAGTAGCATACTGTATAGGCCATACTACCATAGCCTAGATTCTAGAATCTCTATTGTACAAATAACAGCTACTACAGTTGTTACGACATTGCAATGTGATCTCTTTGACAGAAGTCCGCTTACAATCAATCGTGGTATGATTGCAAAGTTACCAGTAGTATACTATTATACTTTAGATATCATCAGAGGTTGTTATGACTTACGACTCGCTAGTTCGGTTCATGAACCAATAGGTAAACAATTACACTTTTTCCCTCATTGGTACTTGAGACTTGGACCCAACATTAGTCATTGAGTGTCCCACTGTCAAAGGCAGGGGCATGGGCTGGGGACAATTCTATTATTTGCCGATAGTAAAAATCTTGTAAGGCAACACCCAAACGCCAAAAGCCAACCAGCTAATTACTCTGCTACCGCTTTGATTATATGAAAAATGTCTGAGAAGGAGGCACACAAGTTGATTGAGAAAGCACTTGATGATGTAAAGAACATGTACTTGGAAGACACTGATGTTTCGCTGAACCAACTGGAGTCGTTGCGCCAGCTGAACACTACAACAACATTACAATATATAAAGAAGGAAGAGGATCTGAAGAACTTGGAGAGAAAAACTGATAAAGTGAGAAGCACAAACTCTGAAATAAACTCACTCATTGCTCAATTAGCAGATGTTGAAGAAAAGGTTCAATTCATGGATTCATTAACTGAAGAACTTGAGCGTTTTACCAAAGACTGGTGAGAAATAGAATTAAAGTTTATCCAATTCAATGTATAAATATCCACTGAATCGCATACTAAACGAAATAACACTGAATCAACGGCGGCAAAACACAAAGAAGAGAACAAAACATGATAATTGGGAGCTGGTTCAGATGTTTATTAATCATTTTCACGCTGAGAGCTGTTATTGGGCAGAATCCACAAGAGTTGATTATTGATGCCGATCCAATATTCGATATATTGAGAATAACGGACGATGACATATTAACGAATATGATGGATCCCAGTGTCATACGTGAAGAGCTTGGTCCTATAATTGAGGAGACTATCAAGATTGACCCAAGCCAGCTCACAGAAGAAGTAATCGAAGAAGCACTTGAGAAACTACATGACGAACTTGAGGAAATATATAACAAGTTGTTGCGTGTTGCAAAGTTCTTGATTCATGTTAGTCATGATGAATTGGTCACAATAGCGGATACTTTGATTGGCTCTGATAACTACTACGCTGTTCTTGAACCTTCACATCCTCACAGAGACTTTGGATTTGATTACAATTTCACTGAAAATGGTCAGCTTGTAAACTCCATTCTCACAAGCGGTAACGAACTTAATACAACTGTCTATGATGACACTGAAGAAATCAATCATGCTGATGTTGACGACGGTTTAAACTTGAATGAAGACGATTCACCATCAATGTTCGACGAATTGAATGGCAACAATTCTGAAGGTATACATGACTCAGAGTTTGCTCTTATTTTCAAACAATTTGAATCAGAGCAAGATGAAGAAAATGATGTGGATATAGAGGCTATTTTGTCTGGATTCTCTATATTGAAGAAGATCAAAAAGAAAATTAAAAGAAAGAAGTCCAAATTTACATTGCTCCTAAAGCTTATAAAATTGAAAAAGATTGTCAAGATCAAGAAAACCAAATCATGTATCAAGATTATGATTTTGATTGAGAAAATCAAAAGAACGGTTATACTTATAGTGAAACTTTTGAAGAAAGAAACTCGTTATTTGATTAAAACTTTCCCATTTGACGTATTATGGAAGATCAAGCAAGTGATAAGGTTGGTAGTAAAGATACTTGATGATGCTATTTGGTCAACCGAAATCATTTCACTTACTGCTATATTGAATATTTCTACGTTGGCAAAATTAGGTATTAAAATACCAATTGAAGTGATTGTCTATTTCAAGAGTGAGTTGATGGATAAACTCAGTGGCTTGAAGAAGACTTTTACTAAGGATAATCACGCATCCACTTCAAAGACGTATGAACTTGAGTATGACTTTGGAATTGCCAATGAAATCTTTGACATTAATGATGATCTAGATTATGACTCTTACTACGAAGATAATGGAATTGAATACACCAATAGTGATCCACACTATAAACACGAACTAGACTACCTATATGAAGTGGCGTTCAAACCAAGCGAACTTGAAGAATTTTTTCAAAAGCACAATCTTTTCAACTTTGATGTTGAATTTGGCGATGAAGGGCGTGATGCTGAAAATACTGATGAGCACCTTGTTTACAAAAGAGAACTTGATGAGTTTTTAAATCAGTTTGAGATTACCACCATGCAGTTAGACTTTGAAACAAATTCTACAGAGGACGATAGTGCACTCCCAAGTATAGAAAATGGTCCGCTGGGTGTACCAGAAAATTTTAGTTTCACAGAAAAACTAATTAATTCAAATTTAACTGTCTTTAGAACGATTAGTGGCTTGACTTCAGTCGCTTCTAACTCCATCAAAGAGCCAATCATGATGTCAATAATGATATCAATGATGATTACAATAGGAATCATTATCAAATACTCATAACTAAATTAGGATTATGATGCTATGTATAACTTCTATTATATTCCGAACCTTCCACTCTATTTCCCAACACAAAAACTAGAAAAGACGACACCTAGTACTTCTTCGATACCCACAGTTTCACCTGTGATCTTTCCGATACCATCAATCGACTGTTGTAGAGCCTCAGTAGCAATGACAACATCCAAAGAATCTGTGAATGATTTGAACTCTTGGAACCCATATAGAACATCATTAATTAGGATATCTTTGACTCTAGTGGTTAGAATTATTGGATCTGTTGATTCAGTCGATGATATGATCTTAAACTCTCTAACCAATTGTGAGCTCAAAATATCAAGACCATGTCCTTTAGTACAAGAAATGGTCACAAAAGAGTCCACTGGAATACCTAGTTTTTTTGAAAGATGGTTAATGCTTTCAGTTATCTTTTCCGGATGTAAAAGGTCAGTTTTATTCAAAATGACAAGCACCTTCTTTGAGCTACTGAGGGTTTCAATGTTTCTTTTAATTTCATCATCTATGGCTTGATTATCAGACCCGATGACCACCAAAACAAGATCACTTTGTGCTGCAAATTGAGTAGCTCTCTTGATACCTTCTGCCTCTATCTTGTCTGCTTGTGATATATCTCGTATTCCAGCTGTATCACCAACTACTACTTTATAGCCATTGATGTCCAAAGGAACGTTTATAACGTCTCTAGTAGTCCCTGCAACATCGCTTACTATGGCAGCTTCAGTGTTGGCTATTTTGTTCAAAATGGAAGACTTACCAGCATTAGGTGGACCCAACAAAGTGACTTTGATACCCTTCAATAAAACCTGAGATCTTTCACCCCTTTCTAAAAATGAAGATATCTCATTCTGCAAAAGATCTATGCTCTTATTCACTGTTAAATAAATATGCTCAATATCTTCAATCTCAGTGTCTTCAGCGAAATCAATTATAGCAGTAAGCAAACCCACATTATGGACGAGACGGTCCCTCCAGTCCTTGAAAAGAAGCTTATTCTTTCCAGCAGCTGAATTCACAGCTGCGATTCTTGCGGTTTCTGTCTCAGCATCAATCAGCTCTCTTATACCTTCGATCTCTGTAAGATCAAATCTTCCATTTTGAAAAGCCCTCTGAGAGAACTCACCCGCTTCAGCATACCTGATTGGTTTTTCAGGCGTATGAAGTGTGTGAATAGCCTTTAAGACAGATTGTATCACAGCAACACCCCCATGGACATGCAATTCAACCAAGTCCTCACCTGTGTATGTCTTTGGTTCTTTGAAATAGATAGTCAATGCTTCGTCTAACAACCTCGAGTCTGTTGGGGAGTAAAGACGCCTTACCGAGGCTACTCTTGGAGGTGGAACTGACTTTCCAGTTAAGCGTTCTAATACCTGATTTCATGTTAGAGATTTCGCCGACAGATGTGAATCAAGAAACTACTTACATAGTGGGAGTTTGCGCCAGAGACTCTGATGACGCCTATAGCAGCCCTTGTAAGATGCGTCGAAAGAGCATAAATTGTGGGCAGATTGGAAGTTGAGTACATTCTAGCAATTGGAGACCACAAAGGAAGAATGATTTTGCATTTTGACATCATTATCAAGTATTTCTGGGGCCGATGAGTGTGTTTGTTCAATACAAATATAATTTTTTTAGCATATTCTTCATAGTTATCCCATCCCATCTAGAACAAACAAGAAGATGTTGAAATCCATCAAAATCAAGGGTTTCAGACAGTTTTCGGCTTGTTCTTGTTTGAGCCATGAGAACCCACTGGTATGTTTCTGTACTTGTCTCGTTGGTGAAGATTACTAACGATTGTAGGGACTGCCCAATAAATCGGCATCAAGAGGATTGCCAGTGAAGCAAAAGATTCCTGGTGTTGGCAAAGTTGTGCTGGTTTCTTCTGGGAAAGGAGGAGTTGGTAAATCCACTGTTTCAGGTATGTCTTGTGTATTTCAATTGATCTCTGCTCCTATTTACTAACACCACAACAAAGTGAATTTGGCTTTAGCGTTTCAACAACAAGGGAAGAAAGTAGGCGTGCTGGATGCTGACATATTTGGCCCTTCAATACCGACGCTGCTCAAGCTAGAAGGGGAACCGAGGTTGTCATCTGAGGGAAAGCTGCTTCCTCTGGTCAACTATGGGGTGGAGGCTATGTCGATGG
Organism: Wickerhamomyces sp. yHMH617; assembly: GCA_030571115.1. Lineage (NCBI taxonomy): Eukaryota > Fungi > Ascomycota > Saccharomycetes > Phaffomycetales > Wickerhamomycetaceae > Wickerhamomyces > Wickerhamomyces sp. yHMH617. The sequence goes on from JAJLXD010000123.1 coordinate 43,074, forward strand.
GGTTTCTCATAAAGCCTGATACACCGGTAGTTTGGAGAGGTCTAATGGTGATGAAGGCCTTACAACAGCTTCTATTCGATGTTAAGTGGAATAATTTGGATATTCTAGTGATTGATATGCCACCAGGAACGGGGGACACTCAGCTCAGTATCACCCAGCAGGTTAAAATCGATGGTGCCGTTATTGTGTCAACCCCACAAGACATAGCATTGATCGATGCGGTCAAAGGTCTTGTGATGTTCCAGAAAGTTAAAATACCTATACTTGGACTAGTGCAGAACATGAGCTACTTCAAATGTCCTAACTGTCAGCATGAATCTCATATATTTGGGAATGACCTTGCTGAGAAGGAGATGGTAAAACGAGGATTGAAGTCACTTGGATCAATACCACTAGATAGCGAGATATGTCTACAGAGTGATAAAGGTAAACCTGTGGTCATTACATCTGAATCTTTGGCGAAGCCATACTTGGATATTGCTCAGAAGGTGATTTCCCAAATCTATTAGAATAAAGAGATAAATTTTGTTTTTTTGCACAAAAGCCGTTACTTCTCCCAAGATATAGTTAATTAGTCACAAAGCTCTGATGGTTTTGTGTCAGTGCATATTTTTATGTTGTCTCACTTTTTGTGTTACTGTTTCACACTGTGACCGTTAAAGCTTTCGCTTGAAGTGAGTTAGACTACACATTCGATAACTTTTAGATACTTTCTTCACAAAAATTTTGCTAATTAAGTTGAACATCAGTTATGAAGAGATTCCAGGTTTACCTCATGCTTTATCTTATTACATGGGGATCGTGCAAGGTAATTGGAGCAGAAATACCTACTGAAAATGATTTTACTGGTACCTTATTTGATTCTCTTGATGAAAATGAGATCGAAACAGCTGAATTGGATTCAATCATCAATGCTCTTGGTGACAATATCATCAATGCTGGTAGTAAGATTGATTTGGGGTTGTATGATGACGCTGAACAAAGAGTCACAGAGATCACATATGTATCAAAAGATTCAACTGTTGTTGGTAAATTAGAAAATATCTCTGAGATGAATTTGACACAATCTAATACGACTACATATCATCAGATTGCAAATCAGACGAGTGATCATCAATATAGCTTATCAAAATATTTCACTGAGTCGGCTACATCTTCAACTGACTTACCATCTTTAGATCCAACCCACATTGAGGCTAGTAGCGAAGCAGTCTTAGAGTCGTCAGTCCAGCCCGCCCACCGTCCATCTCTACCAAACCATGAGATTACTTCTACTAAAACAGCAACACTTACAGTCAGTCACAGTCATGAAGTACCTGCAAGCCCTCTTGATACCGCTATTCATACTTCTGTTAAGACTGTAGAAGTTACAGAGACCCTTCACATAGTACATCAGGAACCACAGACAAGCACACTGCCTTCTCCTGTACAACATTTTTTGATAAAGTCCTCTTCTAGCCATGCTTATCCTGTTGATGCTACGTCTATTCAACTTCCTTCTCATCAGTCCTCTTCTAGTGAAAATGTTCAGGTGCCTCTGAACTTCCCTACAGATACTTCTCAGAACCTTTCAGCCTCACTTGATTCTGTAATGCATACTATCAACCCTGAAAATTCTGGACTTAATCCAGTGAACCCAGAAGCTATCGAGACACATATTGAACATGTCATGAAAGATAAGATTGAGAACTATTTGAAGGGAAGATTCCAGAATGCTTTTAGTTCCAACGATGCAAAGAGTGATGCTCAAAACACTTCAACATCAGTTACCCCCGAATACATTGACCACCCAATTCCACCAGAAAGTGGTGCACTTGAGAATACAATTATAGCACATCCAAAGGTGATCTCAACTGAACTCCAACAATTAAAAGAGATTCTAGAAATGGAATTGAGTAGTGGCTTTGAAGATCTTAATGTTGATAGGTTAAAATCGGCATTAAATGCAGTAATCAATGTTCAGCAAGCTCAAGGAAACTTGAGTATTGATAATTCTAGTCCTTCAAATGAAAATCAGACTGTTTTGGCGGCTGATTTATTGGTCGATGGCTCTGCAGAAATGGACGGCGGGATTAGAGAACAAGATACTGTAATTGATGAGATGCTATACACTCTTGAAACAGTTAATACTGAAGGGTTGTCAGATAAAGAATCTAACAAGTTGAAAAAGTCAAAATATAATTTGTCCAAGTTAAAAGATGTTCCTGAAGATCTATTAGAAGATTTATTGTTCTTTTATTTTTCCAAGGATAAGCGCCAATCTGTCGATAATTTCTTGCAAAAACCATACCTTGAGAAGATTGCTTTAGATATCACAAAGGCCAAGGAGGAAGAACAACTCAACGTTGAATCACCGGAGAGTGTTAACAGTACGACTACGAGAGATAAAGGCAGAGCAAATGACACTCCACTTTCCACCTTGGACAGCCTTAAAGGGTATAAAAAACTTGATGAGGGCTCTAAGATAACATTTGAATTTGACAGAGAGAAGCAAAAAATCGGCCTTCGAGAAGATATGAGAAAAGGTGCCACATTTAGAGGTAAATATTCCCATCCAGAAAAGGAATTGTTTAGTAGTCTATCCTTGGATGATGATAGCCAAGAATTGGATGCTGAATCACATTACTATGAGCAAATTTCAAACTCTACGAATGCATCGAGTGATTATTTGAAAGAGCATTCGTCTTCTAATAGTGCAGGGATTGCTCCTAGTAAGCATAGTAAGCAAGGTCCTTCCAGAACCTCGTCTTCCAACGTCAAAATGCCTGCAAGCAGAAAGGCCTCAAATGGGTATAAAAGTGGACTTCCAGATAATTCTGCGTCCTTTTTGGAGAAAATCAAGAAGAACCCTTCACTATTATTTCAGAATGATGACAGCACCGACGAGAGAGATTTTGATTTCACTAGATCTGGAGCCAATAGTGTTGCCACTTATTATGGAAAGTCTGCAGTTCTTGGTGCAGTTGTTATGGTTTTCTGGAGCGTCATTCTTATCTGAACTTCCCTTCTGAATGTGTAAATGTAATAAAAATCTTGACAGAATACCAAACGTATTGTTGTATGGAGTTTATAATGTGGTGTCTGGATGTATCATCAACGATCAATAATTCGCGAAATTACGATATCTTATTAAAGTATTAAAGTGAGATAAATGAGTGTGAAACTCTAAACAAATAATTTATAGAGTAATTGCAGCAGGTTATGGATTATATAAAGAAAGCGATTTGGGGTCCTGACCCAAAGGAGCAGGTGGGTTACGTTTTTTCAGTGTATTTTGTTTTATGTCACATATAACATATAACTAACTATGAGCATAGCATAGGAAATGTAATGCGTTGCTTCGCCGTAATACAAGAGCTCTGGAGAAGAATTTAAGAGATCTGAGCAGTTTACAGAAGAAGACTGAAACGTTGATTAAAAGAAGTGCAAAGAAAAATGAGACTAAATCAGTTAGAGTGTACGCTCGAGAGCTTTATGGGATTAAGAAACAACAGACACGTTTATACAAGTCAAAAGCACAGTTGGATAGCGTTGGTATGCAAATTAATGAGGCCTTTGGGATGGTGAAACTTCAAGGAAGTATGGCGAAGAGTACCGAGATAATGCGTGAAGTGAACTCGCTGGTGAGACTACCGGAATTGACTGGTACTATGAGATTATTAGAACAAGAATTGGTCAAAAGTGGTATTATAAACGAAATGGTTGGAGATTCGTTAGATACACTGGATGAAATGGATAACGAATTAGAAGAAGAGGTTGATGAAGAGGTTAATAAGATTGTTTCAGAATACACTACTGAGAAATTCAATAAAGTTGATAATTTACCATCTGAACAATTTAAGAATGAAGAAGTTGAACCAGCTGAAGAGGAAGAAGAGGAAGATGAGGAAGTTTTGAACGAAATGAGAGAAAGATTGAAAGCTTTACAAAGTTGATAATTTTCTTTTGTACATTACTATTAAATATAAGAATGACTTGATGATATTACACTAAAAACTCCTAACTCAACCCCTATCAAAACATAGGTTCATTTATAACACACTGACAAAGTCAGTGTCACTTTGGATTCTCCTGCTGAAGTTTCTGTTTCTTCAAAGAGTTATTCAATATTGCTTGTTTGGCTAGTTGTTTTTCCTGTTTCTGTTTAACCCATAGTTCAGCCCTCGCTAATGTTTCATCAAATACAGCCATCACTGAACTTACCATTTCTAATGATTCATTGGCCAATACAAGTACTTTTCCATTTTTACTATAACGTAACAGTGATGAATTGGAGTCTGACTTTGTTTGAGATGACCATTTCATTGGAAGTTTTAATAAGGTTTCACGGACGTTACTTCTGGCTGGTTCGGGCAATGATGAGCCAGAGTACTTTGATATGAATGAGACGACTTTTTTAACTGTCCCTATTATTTCCTTTTTGATTTCGTTTGCATCATCTTCTGATTCTGTGAGTTCTTCTTGAGCATCGTGGAATATCTCACCATCTTCTTTTTCTCTTTGTTTCCTTTTCAGAATAAGTTCATGCTCTTTCGATATGACTTCTTGCAAATGTGTGATTTTCGCTGACAGTTGTTTGTTTGCCAACATCAATAACTGTAAACCTGTTGTTAATCTCTTCTTTGACTCTATGGACATGTTCAAACTTATTTCATTAAAGTTCTTGTTACCCAATGCTAAAGCCTCTGAAATCGAAGGAAGTTTTTGTTTTTTGTTCCCAACCAGCTCAAAATCATCTGGAAACATCTCACTTGCCTTACTCAGTCTTCTTTTACGTTTCCACTCTGAGCTGGTTTGCTCGATGATATTCACCATTGGAAGAGTTGCTCTTTCCACTATCTCTACACCGTATTTTATAGCTGGTTTATTAGACTTGTAAGCACGCACAGCAGAGTTGACAATTGGATGGTTCTTCATCTTTGAAAGCAGTTTGGCTCTTCGTACGGTTAGCTCTTGAGATAGCGTTATGTCGTTACTTGTATCATAGAACTGGTCATCATCAGCTTCGGTATCAGTATCCATTTGTGTTGGAGTCGAAGCACCGCTGTTCTTCAACTGTCCTAAAGCTTGAATTGCCAATAACTCATCATCAGCATCAGCATCAGCGGCTTCATTTTGGGGCGTTTCATTGTCTAGAGGAGATATAACAGGTGGTTTTGGAGTGGTAACCATGAGCAGTGAGGAGAAAAGTAGGTTCAAGGTCACTGATTGTCAACCACTGATTTAAAAAATGGTCCTGAACCTCGTAAATATAGTATCCTTTTGATAGTCACATGCTAAAACTATGTTTAAAGTTTTTATCAAAAGTTTACAAGTTGTAAATTCGTCCTAATCAAGTAAACTGCTATATCGGGAATTATTCGCGATAACACAATTTAATATATTGACAGAATACTTTATACTGCACCTGTAAACACACACACAAATTTAATATATATATATATGGTGGTTAATTGAAAAAGAAAAACAAAAAACAAAAAACAAAAAAACAAAACCAAAAAATAAAAAACAAAAAGGTTTAAACTTTTTGGTTTCACTGTAACTTTGTGTTTAATTCAAATGCTGGTCACTCAAACCATTCGAAGATGGACACTTCGGACAGCTTGTCGATACTATTCAACACTTATAAAGGAGCCGCCAATTGACCAAAAAATAATAGCACAAGATCTCTCTGATCCGGTGGTGAATCTTGAAAGAGCACAAGAGTTATTCAACGACAAACATGGTCTTTACAGAAAAATAAACCTGATAGCACAAACACTGAGACATCCACGTCATCCAATACGAATTGGGCTCATCCAACCAAATAAGTCTATACTCAATGCGTTATTAATGGATCCTTTTGCCTCAAACCAAACATGGTACGATTCGTTCAAACAGAGAGACGAAAACAAGAACAACATAATCAAATATAGTGAAATTTTTGATAAGCTAGGACAAATATACACTCTTCCTACTCCATTTTTGGACTCAAATCAAGAGCTCGAGTTTTGCGAGGTGAACGATGATTTCACTGCTGAAGATGGGTGTCATTTATATTTAACATTCAACGAATCTAATCACACTACAATCTCAAAATGGCCAGTTTATCAATGGCATGATCAATCACTCAACATAGAGCTGAGTACAAAAGAAATAAACTCCAAATTGGCACAAGAAGCGCTCGAATTATTGGCAGAATCTCCTCAAAACGCTACAAATTTCACGGACTTGTACGCTCAAACCAACTACAAGAACTTCATTCAATTCATTCAAAACGTCTCTACAAAAGAAACAGCACTTCCAAAACTGTATCAATACTTGGTGGACAACTTGAACTCGCAACAAGCTGAATATTCTCTAACATTGGAAGATCTTGCTACACGTGACAGACGCATAAAGCAACATATTGTAAAATGGGACGAATCAACACATATTGAGTTTCAACAGATCTTCAAACCATATATTGAACAGTTTGAAAGAGATGAACTGGCTTGGTGGAAACTGTATTATAAAAACGATGACATTCAAGAGTTGATCAAGCTAATGCTCGATCAAGGTCTTCTGAAGGATTCTTTAAAGAATTATAGTTACATCAAAGGACAGGTTGATTCCTTCACTTCATTTAACTCTCAAAGTGAGAAGCCACAACAATTTAAAGAAAGTTTGAATGAACTTGATAACAATGCTTTGACACATTTGAGAGAGAAAGTCATAAATGAAGATGCAGTGCTGATACAGAACAGCGTTGTCAAATTGTTATTGGTGAACTTCATAGGGATCCAATTACCAGTTGTGTTCATTTCTGCTTTAGGCTTTTTCCTTTATGATTTTAGCCTGTATTCCATGATAGGGCTCGGATCATTGGGTCTAACCGTTGGATTCAATAACGTTTCGAAGAAATGGCTACAACTAATCACCGAGTTCAAACAGAATCTATTTGAGAATGTAAGATTGAGCATAACAAAAGTCAATGAAAGTTTGTTGAAAGATTGGGACTCTAAATACCAACAGGAAAAATTACAGATATCACATAGAGAACTTGTCATTGATGCCATTAAAAAGGATATATCGTCATAATCTATAAATATAATCATCACTATTTACGATCTTATACCTTACCCAGGGAAACGAAGTGTAGTTCAATTGGTCCTCTGTGAGCTTTAGATAATCAACTTTTAATGTACTTAAAGTTAAATCTGGTATTTCGAAAGAGATCGATATATCCTTACTCGTTGTAATGTTTGAAGTATCTTTGACAATCTCTTGAATCATGTGAAATTCTGGTCTATTGGTTTTGGGAGGTGGATCCATGCTCAAGGGTTTTGGTTCTATTTCAGTTTCATTGGTCAATAATTCAAACTGGCTCATCATTGTGTATTCTCGATCTCCAGATATCGTATCTATCTTCCAAATTATACTGCTTTCATCAAATTTATATAAAACTTTCCCTATTCTAGTCTTAAACTTGGGTATCATATGGAAATTCAGCCCATATTTCAGATGATCAATAGGTATTTTAATAATCAAATCCTTCATTACTCCACTAGATTTGAAGTTTGTCTTGATAGTAATCTTTGTTCGAAGGTATTTTTCATCTTTGATTTGGAAATCATGTTCCAAGATTTGAATCACTGGTAGGCCTTTTATGGCCAATGAATATGAGCATAGTTCGAAACTTCCATCTGGTGGTACAAACTGTATTACCTTGTCATTTGTGAAGGTATCAAGCTCAACACATTGATGAAATTTTAAATTTGAATAGAAGTGCTCATTAGTGATTTTATTTAATCCAATCTTCAACAATGGCATCCCACTCAAATATGACTTGATGTTAATTGATCCATTGATGGAGTATTTAACAATCTTGAAATCACTATCCACTATCAGGGACACATGTTCAATAGCATCAACAAAGAATTCATTCTTTTTGTAGAAAATTCCCTTCGGTCTCCATGATATTGATGATGTAGTTGTTCTCAAGATACTTGAATTGATCTCAGTTTCCAGTTCATCTTCTTTGTCGAATTCGGACTTATTCACGTCGAGTTTGATTACATCTTGTAATATTGATATATCTGTCAGCTGTGGTATCCCATAATCCATGATCTCATCAAACAATTCATAGATCAAATTGAAATTATCAATGATAAGATCTTTATTCAATTCAACAACTTTGAAGTAACTTATCAGGATATCATTCAATTTATATAAGAAACTGACCATGCTCATCACGTTAGTGTGCTCATAATAGCTTATTATCAGGAAAACAATCTCATTATTCTTGATGTGGATGAAATTTATACCTTCGTGATGAATTATGGGTGGTAGATTTGGTGTATAAACTGATTGAAAAATCCTAACAATATCATCAATGGGTATAAAATCGTATGAAAAAGTCCGCGATATGAGGGAATTGGCATTAACATCGAGAATTGAGATCGCTGAAGCCATCAGATAGCCCTAACCCTGGAAAAGTCGTGTTTTATGGTGTTATTATAGTGTTTCCTCAAGTATCTTTTTTTTTGGTTAATAATTTCACGAATAAATACTGTAAATACTGAAAAAATAGCTGTATACATTTAATCATTATCTTCTTTTCAAATTGCACTTTTCACGTTATGTATAACAAGATTACGCGAATCAACGCGCAAAGAATCACACATCAGGATTTAAAAGGCGTTATAAGCACTTTGAAAGGATGGAAATTGAGTCAAGACGAGAAAACACTGGAGAAATCCTATAAATTATTGAATTATGAAGACACTTGGGCTTTCTTGAACCAAATATCGATGAGAGCACATATTTATGGGCACCATCCTGAAATATGGACAACCTACACGAAAGTTAACGTGACACTATCAACGCATGATCTTGATGCAATTTCAGATATTGATGTGAAATTTGCAAAGAGAATAGACGGATACAGAGAGAATTACAAACAATGAATAAATGATCCCAATAACCCCCTATAATTGAAAACACAAATGCTAAAACATGAAACGAAATAAATAAATGCAGTGATCATATCAATGTAATGCTTTTTGGCTCTTCAATTTGGCCTCAAACTTGTTGAATTCAACTTCAGCTAGATTCACAACCTCATCGATGCCTTCAATGTAATGGTTCAACATGGACTGAATGCCACTTTTCAAAGTATCATCACTTAGCGAGCACGATGTGCAAGCACCTTGTAGTTGGACATAGACTTTCCCTTCAGAGTATCTTAAGAATACTATATCACCACCATCCTCTTGAATGGCTGGTCTTATTCTGGTCTCGATTAACTCTGCGATCTCTTCTGATATTTCTTGTTCTTCTTCTGTCATTGAGTGGTTGGAATATTGATTAGCAGCATCTGCAGTGTAATCTATCACTGGTTCTTTCTTTGTTATGTGTGATTCCAAGATGGACTCCACGACCGGTTTCACTTGATTCCAGTGAGCAAACTCATTCTTGTTAACAGTAACGAAATTGGATCCGATGAGAATAGACTCCACATCATTGGAATATTCAAATATCTTTGAAGCCAATGGAGACTGAAATTGGTTTAAATGTGTGATCTGGTAAGACTTGTCATCCTTAAGAATGTTCTGATCAAGCAGGAATTTCAACGCATTCTCGTTAGGCGTTGTGAGTGTCTTTATCGAGAGATATCTGAGTAGCGGTTGTTTTGTAAAAGTTCTTTTAGTGAGAGCAAACATTTTGTTAATATTGATGGAATCGATAAACTAGAAAAAACTACCAAAGTGATTGCGACTTCTTTTTATATCTTTTCTTGTTAGTGCAGAATCTAATCATACAAAAGGTCATCATTTTCGCGCTATATTATTTCTTCTGCACGTGATTGGCTAAGAATAGTGTCCGATAATCGGAGCACTCATTTTCAGTCACGTGAATAGTCATGTGACCGTTAAGAGGATTATATTCCCTTTCAAGAGAAGATGATGACTTAATCAGTGAAGTTTTATGCAGAAGAGTCATAAATATATACATATCCTCACTGGATTGTATCATACAAAGTCTTTACAATAACGGAAGTCTGAGCAACTATTTACTTGCCACAGCCATAATCACTCGCATTCATACACATCTTTTGCCAACTACAAGGTCTCTGGATAATTTTCTGAGGGCTTTTTCGCGAATATGCGTACAATTATACAAAGATACTCTCTGAATAGTTTCTTGACTCTTGAGAACATTCATAAAAGCTGAGCAGATGACAAAATATCAGATTCCACAGATTCTTCTCAACCACTTGGATCTTATTCCTAATGAACAAGCTGCTGTAATCAAGGAACGCCAATGGATCACCACAAATGATCTAATATATGTCCACCAGCATTATCTAGAATCAACAACTACTCTCAAAAAGCTCACCTCAGAGCTGAAATTCTATAAACAACCCAAACAATCGTCATACACCCGTCAGTTTAAAAAGCAATTGGAATTACTGGAAGTCCGACAACAAGAAAAGGAGTATCAAAAACTCGTGAATAAGGATTATGATGGGTCTGACGAAGCTTTTATATCACCTTCAGAAATGGCTAAAGAGGTAAAGTCACAAATAACTACAATCGTCAATATACTAGTTTCTACTTGCTCGGTTGCCTATGCTATATGGTATTGGTCAGCTACTTCTGGGTACTTCAATTTGAGTACAAGAGTGCTGATGACTTTATTTTTCGGAATCTTGACCTTAGTGGCAGAAGTGGTAGTGTTCAATTCATACTTGAGAAAAATTGACGAGGCAAGAACTAGGGAGAAAAACAAAAAAGAAGTAAAGAAAGTCATCAATACAGTAGTATTGAATAAGATATAAATATTAATTGGTTAGCTTTTTTTTTTTGATGAGATGAGTAGTTCTGCTAATTCTTCTCACCCAAAATTGAAACGAAAGGTGGTGGTTGAGGTAAACTATTCAAGTTGATTGCTTTATTCGATGACAAACTGAACGGGAAAGTCTTGATGCGGAAGCTTGACAATTTGCTGAAGACACTTTCACCGAACCCATATTTCAATAACACTGCATAGTAGTCAAATGAGTTAAAATCTGGCCAATAGACATTTAAGAACTCGATGATGGACTCTTCATTCACTTGCCAGATTAGGAAATCACTCAATCTTGTGTGTCCGCTTGTTCTTATCAAAATATCAACTGGTGGAGTATCTTGGTACTTGAAATAAAAATTTGATTTGATAATTTCCTGATTGATTTGGTTGGTCAATAAATTATGATCAATAACATTATTGATGGTCCTTCTAATTGAATGAGCAATCTCATCTCGTGAGGTATAGGATAGACAGACATTTAAAACCAACGTATCAAAGTCACTAGTCAATTGCTCAATCTCCTCCAATCTTTCTAGGATGTCTTTTGGTATCAATGATTTATTTCCAATGATCCTGATCTGAGTTTTATGATTGTGAAACTCATCGCGATGCTCAAGCAATACATTCAATTTTTCGATCAAAAGTTCAAACAAAGTTTCCACTTCTTCCTTACTTCTATTGAAGTTTTCAATGGAAAAAGCATAGATAGTAACATGTCTTATTTCTAAGAGGAAACAAATCTCAAGAATTTTAGCCAAACTCGCAGAGCCTGCTTCATGACCGGCAAGTTTCTCCAACCCCTTCTTCTTAGCATATCTTCTATTGCCATCCATAATAAACGCGACATGTTTGGGCAAATGACCAGTTTTCAATACATTGATAATCAATGTCTGGAGATTTGAGTTGATAAAAGGCGCATGAGATATCAAACCAACCAACTTGCCGAATATTGACATCGCTGTTTAGAAAAAATGTGGCAAATTAAAACCTGAATTCACAATGGGAAACGTTCTTGTATTTATATATGTACTGTGCAAAATATAGTTAGCCGCCAACGATAAAAATGGAGCAGAAATGGTTCAAAGATTAAGGTTTTATGATCTAAATTAGGAATGTGACAAAGTGCATCAAACGATCGTTAATTTATTATAAACATATACATAAATATTTAAATAGATTCAAATGTGTACTCTCGCTCAACTTTGGTGATCCTTGTCGTGAAAGATCTATACCACTCATTCTTCCCTCTCTTTTGAGCGATGAGATGAAGTGTGTTATCCTTCCATCTCTTGATATCTTCCAACGTTTCCCAGTACGATATTGTAATACCTAGACCATTTCTAGTAGAGTCTACACCAATGAATCCAGGTTGCTTTTCAATCAATTCGTCCAGTTTATCACCGATTGAGTCATAATCATGAGCACCTTGTTCGTCTAGATCTCTTCTAACAGAAGTAAATATCACAGCATAGTACGGTGGTTCAAAAGATGGTTTGACCTCTTTCAAAATATTTGAGGGCATAACAGACGTGTAAGTGGGCACTTTGAGCAGTTAGAGAACAGGAAAGAGAAATAAAACAGTTTCAAGCTTTCAAAAAGGATTGTGATTTCAATCATATTTTCTTATGTGTTTCACGTGACTTTCACGTGACCAATCCTAATCTGTATTTTTTTTTGTTTTTGTTTACTTTTCATAAAAAAAGTTGTCTCTTCAAGACTTTTCTTTCTTTTACTGAATCAGAAACTCCTTGTCAAATGTCTCTTAAATCACCGAGAAAGGCTACTTCGACAACTTCAAGCTCTGCAGTCAACTCCAATGCCGTATCGCTCAATGAGACACTAATTTCTGATTCCAGAAAGAGACAATCTAAACGGGACGAAGCCATAAGAAGACGTGTTGAGAATGATATAAGTAAAAAAAGATTCTCCACCAGAACACCAACTACAAATATTAGAAGGAAATCAAAAAACAGTCAGCCAGGTACCGTTCTCTCTTTGAGACCTTCCGAAGCTGTGGTTTGTAAGCCTTCTTCCACTGCTTATGAGGCTGCTCAATTAATGAGTGCCAAAAGGGAAAATTGTATTCTAGTGGTGGATGACAACGAAGCTTTATTGGGTATATTCACTGCCAAGGATCTTGCCTTCAGAGTTGTTGGTAAAGGCCTAAAGGCCGGATCAATTACAATTGAACAGATCATGACCCCAAACCCATTGTGTGCCACTTCAAGTACTCCTGCCTCAGAGGCATTAAGTTTGATGGTTGAAAGAGGATTCAGACACTTACCAGTGGTTGAAGATGATAGCAAGGGAATTGTAGGTGTTTTGGATATTACGAAATGTTACCAAGAAGCTATGGAAAAACTGGAAAGAATGTATGAGTCTTCTAAGAGATTGCACGATGCTCTTGAAGGTGTTCATGCCGAGATTGGTTTTTCTCAGCAACCAGTACATGTGATCAAGTATTTTGAGTCTTTGAAAGGTGTGATGAGTGGGGCAACGTTGGAGTCTGTATTAGATGAAAATACTTTACCTTCTTACATCAACGTTAAAACCTCCGTTTACGAAGCTGCATTAACTATGAAAGAAAATCATACAACTGCAGTGTTGGTGAAAGATTCAAATGAAGAAGTTACAGGTATCTTCACATCAAAAGATGTTGTTTTGAGGGTAATTGCTGCTGGTTTAGACCCAAAAACTGTTTCCGTTATCAGAGTAATGACTGCCCAACCTGATGTTGCTCCAAAGGACTTGACAATACAAGCAGCTTTACGTAAAATGTTTGAAGGTCACTACCTCAACTTACCAGTTGTCGAGGATGATGAAATCGTTGGCATTGTTGAAGTTTTGAAATTGACCTACGCAACTTTGAATCAAATCAGTGCTACCAAGACTTCTGATGAAGATGACTCTGTCAATGAAGGCCCAGCTTGGAATAAATTCTGGACTTCTTTAGATGAAACTGAATCTATTCATTCAGATAGTCAAGTAGACAGTGGAATTCCAGATATCAGTCAAAGTGAAATAAATCAATTCAGTTTACATCATGATAATTTAGGCCCTAGTGACTCAATTTCAGTTACAAATGAGAACAGATCTCAACCTGCTACTGCAAGTAACCTGGGCTTAACTCCTCTTGATATTAAAGAGCTACCGTTTTCATTCAAGTTCAAATCCCCAATAGGCAGAAATCATAGAGTCAGTTTAAAACCAGTTGAGGGTATCCAAGAGTTAAGATCGTTGATTTCATCGAAATTGAACTCATCAGAAGTGCAAACGCTAACCGCAAATGCTCCCGATTATGCAATCAGTTATATTGATGACGAAGGTGATATCGTTGCGATCACCAATGATCAAGATTTACTAGATTGTGTCTTGATCAATAGAAACTCCAGATTTGATAAAGCTGATCTATTTATCCACCATCCAGATGATTCGATTGACCTCAGTGAATATCATCAGAAGAAACAGACGAAAGTCAATTCTCACTCACAGCAGCCACCAAATGGTCAGATCATTCCAGGTATTGGTAACGAAGTTGTTGTTACAGGTGCAATTATTGGTCTTGGTGCACTATTAGCAATTGCCTTCACTTTAGGTAAGAAATAACTAATCTGGGTGGGCATCAAACACCTCTTCAAACACACTCATTGGAGCCACTTTACTCTTCTCTTTTAATATATTCAGATGACATTAATAATACAATCTACAACTGTTAATTAAACATATGAAATGCATCATCAATTATTATTATATACACGCGAATTCCATGACTATATACGTTCTTCAAGTTCTTGATTGTTCAATCAATTCCTCAACTTTTTGTTTTTGAGCGATCTTAGCCTCTTTCAATAAACGATTAAATGTTGATTTTCTCTCTCTACTCGTAACTTTAGAGTGAACCGTGATATTTGGGCTTTCAAATTTCAAAGTTTCGATAGGTAGAAGATGCTTGTTTTTGATCAAATACTCACCGTTTACAAGTTTTTGTTCAAAATAGTCTTGCAGGACTTGTCCCGTTGAAGTTTTGGTCAACACGTAATCTGGAATTATGTAACCTGATTGAATTTGTATTTGTTTGGTTAGCTCAAATCGTAATGCAAGGTCATCAAGTTTCACATCTTTGAGATCATCTGCTTGTGATTGAGTTAATGAGTTGAATGTTGTAAGAATGAGTTGTTTGAAAAGTTTTTTATCTTGGATTTGATCTCTATTTAACCATTGTTCGATTTGAAAGCCTTTCAATCTTTCTTCTTTGGGCAAAAGATGATGTGCAGGGACTTTCTTACCAATGAATTCGATATTAGAAATTCTATTAAGAGTGATTTCATTGTTTTCGGCTTTTGATATCACGTTATTTATATCCTCTGGTTTCTCAAGCTGTTTCTTCGATTCTTGTGATTTTTTATGGTTGAACCAGTCCAAGAATCCTTGAGATTTCTGGGTGGTTGCAAAGTATCTTTTAACAACTGGTGCTCTATGTTTTGCAAGTCTCAACATGCTCAAAATATGATGATAATTGCGATTAAATTTGACTAGTTTGATACTTTGAACGATCAAACACACAAAATTTTCATGGATTTTCCCAGTAGGCAAACCTTGACTTCCTGATTCGGAAATTATAAG
This sequence comes from Wickerhamomyces sp. yHMH617, assembly GCA_030571115.1. Classification (NCBI taxonomy): domain Eukaryota; kingdom Fungi; phylum Ascomycota; class Saccharomycetes; order Phaffomycetales; family Wickerhamomycetaceae; genus Wickerhamomyces; species Wickerhamomyces sp. yHMH617. Next base: position 58,509 of record JAJLXD010000123.1, read on the forward strand.
GTCAAAGAATAGATATTTAATGGTTTATCAATAACAGTAAGGCCCTCAGGTCTTTCCTTTCAAAGAACTTAACACGATACTGTCAATGTCAATATGAAGACCTCATTGCTCATTCTTAACTAATTATCAACAACATTACAACTTTGTTCCATCACTTTGATGTTCAATGACTTTACTCTCAATTGAAAAAAACACCACAAACTTATCTGCTACCACAAAACATACTCAAATTTTACTGGCAAAAACGTCAGTTGGATCGCAGTCGAATACTTTCGCTAAACCCTGAAATCGTTCTTTGTTTGCTTTAAAAAAATTGCCTCAATCTGCACTTCAGGAAACTGTTGAATTGTTTATCTTTGAAATTCCGTTAACGTCCTTGGGATATTATTCACCAAAGCCATCCAAAACAACAAGTTAAAAATGGGTATTTGCCTCTCTTGCCTGAAACCTTCCTATGATGATGACCAGCCCAGGGTATGATCAAAAAATCTTTTCAATTTCTCATTTTAATTAGATCTAAACTAACATCGCCCACAGTTTGGAGAATCTTCACCTTTATTAAACAGCCAACAAAAGTGAGTTTCAAATTATTATTCCGCAATATGTCGCTGGCATGTACTGACCAATGTTCAAGCAACTACGATAGAGATGCTCTACTCAGGGAACGGGAAGAAGAGCTTAACAAGATTGTGGACGAAACGAATGAGTAAGTAATTCACAAAATGCTATAAAATGTGCGTCTGTGCTAACAACAACTCAGGCATTTGATAGATGTCACTACTTTTTTTAACACAAATTCTTCAATTACAGAGCTAGCTGTTGAGAAGCCTTTGACAGGGCTCCTGCAGGACAGATCGAGACTGACTGATCTTCAGAAAAAGGCACAATCGGTTGGTATTGACCAGCTATCAAAAGACGAAAGACATGTACTCAACGAAACAGAATCTCAATTATATACCACCATCAAAAAGGAGACCACTGTTACTAAGCACGGGCCATTGATAGTGGATTTTAGCTAGCACCACTTTACAGAATCGCTAATAAAATGCTCAATAACTGTACTCCATACTAAACTTTTGGTAAGATAATAATATATATATAGATAGATTGAACACATTCAGCTTTACTATACGAGCCTAAATATTTATATTCAAATTAAAAGAGGTGACACATATATATTACTTTATCACTGATGCTTCAAGCTACTTCATCGAAACGAAGTATTACGGCATGATGATATAAAATCTTTTCCAAAGAGCTATTTACGAGCAGCGTATCATATCACTAAACATCAATTGGGTCATTGATCGAGCAGAATATGGGATTCAGGTCAAAAAAAAAACAAAGTGCATTTGATCTCATATTGAAATATTCAAAAGTTTTTAGATACACGAAATATAAATAAGTTATATTAATTGACTGTTTAGCGTACGTATGAAGTTTACGTAATCCAAAATTAACGATTCGCGAAGAAATAAAATCTCTTTTTTGACCATTCGAAAAAGTAGAAAATCAAAACAATCCAAAACCGATAAATTATTTCATTGTCTGACAAATAAAGTTTGATATTGTGAAGAATGGGTTCCAGATCGAGAAGACAGAGCTCAAATCACAATTCTGCTGATCATCCTACTAAGAAACAGAAAACGGCGGCAAAATACGGAACATCATGGACCGATTTTCTTAATCAAACGATACAGAAAGTGCTGGAACTAAGCGATGGTGACTACAAAATTTCAATCGACTTCTCAACTCTTCCTAGCAAAAAAGACTATCCAGCATATTATGAAGAGATCAAAAGACCAATTTCCCTGAAAGAAATCAAAGATAAAATAGCTTCGGGTGCATATTCAATAACTGATGACTACATAGCTGATTTTAGACTCATGGCTGATAATGCCATCCAGTTCAATGAAGAACTAAGCGACATCGCTCAAAACGCGCTGAAAATATTTAAAACTGTCGTTCAAGAGTGTCAAGCTTATGATAAGCATCACGGCCCTAGTCTTTCGAAGGGCGTACCAAGAATCAAACTACGCGTCAGTCAAGCAAAAGTTGAAAAGGCAAAACCTGAGTTAAGCCCTCTAGAGAGAGATTTGTCTAACCTCGTTCAGGAGCTCATCGACTTCAAAGATAACGGTGTTGCTTTAGCTGATCCATTTTTATATGAAGTTGATCGTGATGACTACCCTGATTATTATATCTTGATCAAAAAGGCTATGGCTTTGGTTACTGTTCAAAAAAATATCAAGGCACATAAATATAACACTCTTGATGAATTTGTGGAGGATGTTGAGCTCATTTGGGCCAACGCTCAAACATATAACGAGGAAGGAAGTCTTATATATGACGATTCTCGAACTCTACAAAAATTTTTCCAGTCTAAAATTAAAGAATTGAATCATACAAATCAAGAATCAAAGAAACAGCTAGAAGAACCCGTTAAGGCCGTTAAGGCCATCTCTGCAAAGGAAGAAAAGAAGGAACCTGTACTGCCAGTAGTTGAACCTGAGCCTGAAACAATACAGCTTCAAGTCATGCCTCCATTAGAACCACTGATAGAGGTACCAGTAAAGAGGAAAGTGGGAAGACCAAAGGGCAGACCACCAAAACCTAAATTTCTACCACCTCCTATTCCACAGGAACCAGAAGACTTATTGAATTTAGAATTGGGAGAAAATCTACTAGAATCGAACCTTTGGGGTGACAGCGCTAATCTGAACAAGCTTCAACTACAACCGGTGGTACAAAAGAAACCTATTGATCCAGAGCTTCTTGAAACGATAGAAGCAATACCAACATTGCTCGAAACTTTCTCAAAGATCCCACAGCCTAGAAATACCTCAGACTCGTTCATTCAAGAGCTTGCAATCTCCTCATCTCGCTCAATTTACAGACAAACTATCAAATCTCCTCAGTTAGGGAATCTCTTTCAAAATTGGTTTGAGTATCAATTCAAACCTCTTGAAAAGAATCCTGATAGTTACTCCATCACGTTGAATTCATCTGCTCAAGGTGCTATATCTGTTTCGGCAGGGTTAAATGATTCACTGGTGAAGAGAAAGCACAGTGCCTTCTTAACTGTCAATGGCGAGAGAGTAAATCCTACACCTTCTATTCACTATGCTGATTCAGGACGTCAGCTGAGCTCAAGATACGAGCTGAAACTAGCATCTGGCCTGAACCGTTTGGTTTTTGAAGTAAAATTGGATACATTGGTAGAGTCATCTGAGAAGCTCTCTGATAAACTGACAGTTTGGGTTCAAGTGCTATGAAAGAATAGAAAATGGCTGTATGTTTTTGATGCAGCTTATAATATATGTGTTCAACTGCTATGATTGTCAATTTGTAAAACTACAAAAGCAGTAAGTGATATTCACTAATTGTCAATTAATGAGTGAGTGCTTTGTCCTTGCCTCATCCACCCTATTATTTAGTCTCAAATTATCAATATGTAAGTGAGACGCGTTTAAGTAACATTCATGCTTTATGAGCTTACTGAGAGATTAGTCATAAGACCTCCTAGATTCGATTTCAGGCAATGGCGTTTAATCTATTTGCCAATTTATTATTTATTACAGCTGAAAAAGTTCAAAAAAACCACTTTTTTTTTTTGTTTAAATTACAAATACAAGTACATATATACAATTCTGTGCTCTATCAGATGGATTCGAATCAATTTCTTGATTCTTAGATAACCCTATTTCGCATTCGTCAGCTTTTTCTTTCATGTTTAATTGTGAATCTTTTAATCTGAACCAGGATAAACTGTTTTGTAAACAGTTTGAGTTTCAGTAACTTTGTATGGACTTTTATTATGACCATGTTCATGACGTCTCACCTTCTTTCCTGATGATGATGATCCACTAACTTCAAACACTTCAATGTTAGCTTTGGCACCATTTGAAGCTGTAACGACACAGAAGGAACCACCACCTGCACCAGAAGAAGATTGACCACTAGTAATTTCATTTACTCCACTCTTGCTTGGATCAATTTCACAAGGTAGACCATTGCAGTTACTTTCATCATCACATGTGATTCTAAGACCAAATGAAGGCTTTGTGTTTTTATGAGGAGAAGTGTCTTCCAAATAAACAGGATTCCAACCGATTTTAGCATAAGTGTTACCATTATCATCTTGGTTTGCACCTGCAACGTATGGGGCCCAGTTACCTTGAGCATTTTCCTTTGTTCCCCATTGACAACCATCATCAACAGAAACTCCTGGTGGGTTGATATAGTAATGGGCAGCAGTACCAGCCCAATATTCTGTACCTGGAACAGCCAAAGTTTTCTTTCCACCAGCATCAACATCAGATGGGATCAACATTTCTTCGTTACCAGGCAAAACTGTTTGACAGAAAGCAACATTGGAACCACAAGAGTTCTTAGCAATAACGGTTCCTTTACCACTATAACAATAAGACTTTCCAGAGTTTTTCTCTTCTAATTCACCATCCTCGTTACACCATAATCCACCATACTGAGATCCAGGATAACTGTATGAGGTGATATCTGGGTCCCATTGTCCCATTAATTGACCTGGAGGACAAGCGTATGGACACCAACTACCTGGAGTACATTCTTGGTCATTATGCATTGCCCATCCTGCATTTTTACCTGAATCTTGAACTGCAACTAAACCTTTATCAGTTGGAAAAGCACAAGTGCCACTTCTTTTGAACAAATTTGATACTTTTTTGCCAGCAATTTTCTTTTGGGCTTCTTCTTTCTGATGTTTATGTTTAGAGGCATCAACTAACTCCAAGTTAAGACTTGCAACCAAAATGGATAATAATAAACTTGACTTGAACAACATCTTATATATGAACAATAGTATAGTTAAAAGGATTGACAAAGTTAAATCATGGTGAACAGTTTGATGCAAAGGTGATAATACATGGGTTTTATATGCTTTCTCGAGACTCAGTGTCTCTTTTCTTTTCTAGATTCAATCACTAACTTGAGTTCCATGGTTGCCATTCTGATCTTTTCTTTTTGTTATCGCCAAATACAGCTGAAAGGGCTATGTAGTTTATAGTGTTAAAACATTAACAGAAGTGTATGAGAGATTCTAGAACTGCTAGAACTGTGTAGTAATACTGTATATACAAAGGTCGTAAATGTATTGGTAGGACCAGCATCAATGCGAGTACAATGCGAGTAATTTGAAAAAAAAAAAAAACGGTTTGAATTCACTAAATCGAACAAGACCGCAATTTGAATAGTGCCTCGAGGCGATGGATGCCAAAGTTTATTTGTATGAGCGATGAGCATGTTTAAGCACTTTGAGTAAAAAATTTAAACAGAAACGAGATGTGCCGCAACCAGGTTCTCTGGGCAAAAGAAACGACTATCGGTTCTCGGAGTTAAAAATTAAAGTCACGTGACGGGACAAAGATAATGACTTCACTAAGACTTATTGGAATGTATGTGTGTAGCGTATGCAGTCAGTCACTTATGCGAATGAATTAACTAAATAGTTAGTTAGTACTAGTAGTAGAAACTTCATAATAGGTGTGCAACAATATCAATGGTACAGCTTACTGTCAGAACAGTTTTGAGTGAGATGGGAATGTTTTGAAACATGGTGATCAAAAGCATATGCAATTTCAATGTCATCCAAATACACAATATATAGTTAAGAGGTTGAGAAGTTGATGGCTAATTTAATTGTTATAAAATTTTAATTTCTATTCATGTTTATGTTAAACCTGACAACTTCCAAATGCAGCTCCAGGTAGAACAATTTAAATAATTAATTGGAAAATTTCCAGTAAACTCTAGGCAGAGATTTAGGCAGAGATTTAGGCAGAGAGAGACTTCTCTCCGCGCTAATTCTCCGAACAAAATTAACAAAATTTATAACTAATTAAATTAAATTAAAAAAAATCAATAATTCGACCGATTGAGAAGTTTTCGCAAAAAATAAAAATGTTATATTTTTTTGATTACTTCAATTGCGAATTTACATAAATTTGTATTGAAAAATATCGCCGTTTGTTTAATTTATATTGAGACAAACCAATTATTTGGTACCCAACACAGGTTGCCCTAATTAAAATTAACACGTCAAAAGCTCATCTTTTTTTTTGCCTTGAATCTTCTCTTCTCTGTTGCCAAACCTGACGTCTCAAAATTACATAATACCCTTACACTTTAAACGCATAGCTGTCAAAATAACCACAAAGGTTCGGATTATTGCATAAAGAATTTTACACTAAAAGATTTAAAGAAACTACACAAACTTCTAAGTTCACTGCTTCACCTGTCTCTCTGCTCATCATTTCGCTATGTCTGGTGGTAAAGAGGTCAGAATCATCGTGCTTTTGGCTATCGACACAATCTTCTTCTTGATAGAAGCCATAGTTGGTTATGCTGTCCATTCTTTAGCTCTAGTTGCTGACTCCTTCCATATGTTGAATGATATATTCAGTTTGATCGTTGCTTTGTGGGCAGTTAGAGTCGCCAAAACCAAAGGTGCAGATGCCCGTTACACTTACGGTTGGAAAAGGGCTGAAATTTTGGGTGCTTTGATTAATTCTGTGTTTTTACTAGCATTATGTTTAACCATCTTGATTGAAGCTGTTCAAAGATTGATTAGTCCTCCAGAAATCACAAACCCTCAATTGGTTTTACTCGTTGGTTCAGCTGGTTTAGTATCCAACATTGTCGGTCTCTTCTTATTCCACGACCATGGTCATAGCCATGGTGGCTCAAGTGATCATGGACACAGTCATGGATCTCATGACATTGACGATGAGAGCACTGTTGGTGCATTGTTACCAGATCAAGTTGTGAACTCTATCAGCGAGCGTACTGCTTTGCTCCATCAAAGTTCTTCCCAATCTTTTGCATACGCTCATGAGCCAGAAAACAGCAACGAATATCATGCTCAAATTCAACCTCCTTCACAACACTCGCATTCCCATGGTGACGATGAAGAGTCTCATTCCCATTCTCATGGTTCTTCAAATAGCCCAACTGAGGAAGCTAAGCCTAAGAAGACTCAATCTATGAATATGCACGGGGTGTTTTTACACGTTTTGGGGGATGCGTTAGGTAATGTTGGTGTGATACTTACAGCTCTATTCATTTGGAAAACAGATTATTCCTGGAAATTCTATTCTGATCCGATTATCTCTTTGGTCATCACTGCCATCATCTTTTCGTCTGCACTGCCTTTATGTAAGAGAGCCTCTAGAATCCTACTACAAGCTACTCCGAATACTATTTCTGCAGATGATGTTCAATCTGAAATCCTGAAAGTTGAAGGTGTGAAATCTGTTCATGACTTTCACATCTGGAACTTAACGGAAGATATATTTATTGCTTCTTTACACATTGAAGTTGATGCCAAACCAGAATCGTTCATCTTAATAGCCAGTGAAATAAGAGCTGTTTTACATATATATGGTATTCATTCTGCCACCGTACAACCAGAGTTTATTGGCAAAGAACATATCCCAGCTGAAATTTACCAACAGTTCACAAAGATCGCAAGTGGTAAATATTCCTCAAGAAATAACTCTTCCCAGAATCTTTCTGCCGATTTAACATTGAATAACAATGGCCCTGCATATGGTGAAAGTGACAACTGCCATGTTGATTCTGCTGTGAATTGTAACACCGACAATTGTTTAAAAACCTCTTAATTGATAATACAGTGAATTTTCACTAGTGGTTGGCCATACTCTGTAATTAATAAACATAGTCGATAACTGAATCGACAAAAAGGTATATAATTAATGCTATCAGATGATTCGATCTAACAGCAAACTTATCGGATCCGTTGTTTGTTCTAGTTGCACTGGAAGGTCTTGAGCTGTTTGAAACAAACGCACCTGAATCAGTGTCGTTAGAATCTCTTGAGTCAATACCACCTAGATTTTTCCAAACTTTATAAATATAACTGTCATCTTCAGAGTCTCTTTCTAATGGATCAAACCCTTTAGAAGCATCCCAAAACATCATACCCCCAAAGAATAAGGATGCGGCATAGCTTTCTTCAATTTCATCAACTCTCTGGTTAATTAAATCGATATCATCAACATAACCGTTCACTGCTGAATCCCCTGCTGAAGGTAATCCTATAAAAAGCTTGGTCTTAGAATATCCCAGCTTAAGCATATGATCAGCCCAATCATAATAGTTGAAAGAAGTTCTTGATTGTAAATTGCATTCGTTGTTATAGAATTGTATAAAGAGGTAATCCAGCTCAAAGTTATCAATCAACTCACTGTTACTTTCATCAGGGAAAGTACACTGAGGAGCAGCACTAAAGAGATAATCCTTTGACCCATCTCTTCTAGCAATGTCAGATAACTCCTTGACAAACGCTACATATCCAATCTGATTTTGATTTTCAGAGTCTATATCAAACCCATCAACAACAGCATCTCCAAAAGGTCTATTTACAGAGTCATCGTGTTCACCATCACCAAAATGGTTCCAAACAGTGTGAGCAAACTCTCTAGCTTCATCATCATCTTGGAAACCATAGGTTTGTGTGTCAGACTGTTCTTGCTCACCACCAAACGAGATGAAAATCTTCTTACCTAGATTCTGGCATTTTTTTATATCAGAACCCACGTTATTACAATCGTAATAATGTCCATTAAAATTGCACTGGTTTGACAGATTCAATTCGTAATCATCAATGTGATCATCTTTACTCTTGTGCATAAAGTCTTTTCCAAAAACAGAGATAAATGCTAAGATTATAATGTCAACTGAGTCAGATTCACAGTAATAGCTCAATCCATTTTGCGTTGTACCTTTTGTAGCTTGGCCCCAATATACAGCAATTGGAACATTTGTAACACAGTATACGCTGCAAAATATGAAACAATAACAGATGAGACTTCTAAGCATCATTGCTTCTTTGCTAGTAGTAGAACAAGAGTTCATAATTGAGTGACCTCATCCAGTTTATATATATTTATAAAAAGCTCTCACAATGAGCATTGAAAATGAGATATTTTATGAAAGCGACTAAGTAAACCAGTCATTAGCTGTTTCTGTGATTCACATGCATCACTCTACCAACTTTTTGCCTAAGGGCATGCCTAAGGGCATGCCTTCCTTTATCCATTATTGTTTAGGTATACATGTGTTGATGTTTATGGTTTATTTTTCAGTGATGTAAAAACAATACAAACTAGCAAATTTTATTGTAATACTTCATATGATCCGTTAAAATTGGAGATGTATCTACGAAATCTGAAGAAGCCTTTAGTCCTGTTGCTGACAATAGGCTCGCTATTGCTGCTGAGCGTGCACTCAATTCAGAATAATCATCACAAAAAGGCCATGGATTACCTTCAAAAAGCACTAAGACTTAAGATGCTTCAGATATTGTATCCGGATAAGAGATTCACAGGGCAGAACTATACATCGTTCTCGTTTATGGACCCAATCGACGATGAAGATGGATCTTTCTTTACAAAGTATACCGAACTCAACTCTGAGGATAATTACCAAAGGGAAAATGGGACGTTTTTCTCATTAGTACGAAACGAAGAGCTGTACCTGATGCTAGAGTCTATCAAACATGTTGAAGATAGGTTCAACAAACGATATCACTACGATTGGATCTTTGCCAATGACAAAGAATTCACGGAAACGTTCAAGGCTGAGGTCTCAAATTTGGTTAGTGGTAATTCTACCTTCGTTACTATCCCAAAAGAGTACTGGTCATATCCTGACTTCATAGATCAAAATAAGGCAGCTGAAACCAGATCAAGAATGATGAAAAACAATATCAAGTATGGGGGCTCAGAATCTTATAGACATATGTGTCGGTTCAATTCAGGATTTTTCTACAAGCTTAAAGCCTTTGAGGGTATAAAATATTATTGGAGAGTTGAACCTGAGATTAAATTCACTTGTGACTTGGATATGGACTTCTTCAACTTCATGAGAGTGAATAACCTCAAGTATGGTTGGACAATGGCACTTCATGAAATCTCACAGACTGTTAATGGACTTTGGGAATCAACATTGGAATATTTTAGAGAGTTACATCCTGAATACATCTCAGCTGAGAATCAAATAGAATTTATAACACAGGATCAAGAAAAGACCTTCAATATGTGTCATTATTGGTCAAATTTTGAAGTAGGTGATCTGGATTTTCTAAGATCAAGAGAATATGACGAATATTTCCAATATTTGGATAAGAAAGGTGGGTTCTTTTATGAGAGATGGGGTGATGCTCCAATCCACACTTTAGCAGCTTCGTTTCTTTTGAAGCAGAGTGAAGTACATTACTTTGATAATACAGGTTATTATCATGTACCGCATACACAATGTCCAAGAACTGCAGAAAAAAGATACGAGTTGCACTGCACTTGTCAGCTATCTCGAGATTTCAACTGGGGTAGTAGAGACAGTTGTTTACCTTATTGGCTGGAAACTAGAAATGAAGAGAGACCTAGTTATGCCCCTAAGATAACGTATGCAACAAGAAAAGCGCAGGCCCCAACAAGGGGAGAGCGCATAGGTAAAAGAGAACATCTTGACGAAGATCATGAATACACTTTAAACAATATCCCAGAAAGAAAGGCTTTTTTGATATAAGAACAATCAACATATGTACATTAATGTCATAACCTCGTTAAAATCTTCCACCATTTATACGATTCTCAGTTTACCATTCTAGTTCATTAGCCCATCTGAGCTTCTTTTCCTTCTTTTCCTTTCTTTCTTTCTTTTCCTTCTTTTCCTTCTTTGAAGGTGATTCAACTTTGGTAACTTTAGATGGAGACCCACAATATTTCTTATATTGGGCTTCAGAATAAAATCCAACCTTCACGGGAGTCTTATTGCTATTCTCACTTCTCAACTTAGACTGATGGGCCGTTACTAGAGCTTTTTTAGGATTCTTCAGTGTTTTCCTGGCACCTAGGACAGGGATTGAAACCACCTCTTCAGGATTAGTAGGAAGTGGGAAGCCTGTGCAATTACCAGCATTGATTTCAGTGGCAAATCTTGTAGCTTCATGCAGCAGACCTGTTGATGAATCAACGATCAAGTTCAAAGAATTCTTAAGCTTTAAAGAAGGTCTCAATGGTCCATCGATCGTTGTTGGATTACAAACCTTCCTATCTTGTATATGAAGATCTAGGAATCTTTTGGAACGTCGTACTCCAATTTGAACTTTAGGTAGTGGTATTTTGCTTTTGATAACTTTATTTTGAGACTGATGAGATATTGGTGAGAATTCGGTAGTTGGTTTAGTGTCTTCCTCTGACTCTTCTTCCTGTTTTTGTACATCAATGAGGGTTGACCTCAGTTTTTCAGGTGAATTCAGTCTAACTTCTTCATCTATTACTTCATTGTTTCCCAAAGGGTGTCTGAACAGCGGAAACTCATCCAGGGTATTCATGGGAGGTTCGATAATGGTGATCATTTGTGTGCTAGGTAAGTCATCCAGAAGTTGGTCATCTAGGGAAGGAAACGTCAGTGTGTCAAGGAGCTGGTTGGAAGTCGATGCGTTCAGTAAGGTTTCGTATCTCATCTCGAGTTCTGAGTCAGACGAAGAGATAGCGTTGGTATCTTCATCTCGCGTAATCGAGCTGTCAAGATCGGTACTATTATCAGCATGTGAGGAGCGGGCAAAGCTATTCAAAACATCCTTTGAAATGAGATCCAGTCCGTGATTAGAGCCCACTCCAACGATAGAGTCCCCAAACAGAGGAATATCTCTGGAATTTCCCAGCATATAATCCATGCGTATCAAGACTCAAGAGTTTGTATACAAGGTAAAACTGAATGATAAACAAAAAATAAATGTCAATAGTAAGCACCCACACGGAGGTTGCAACTATCCACCTGGCAGTAAGGAGCTCAAAACAACAGCAAATAAGAGGAATCTAAGCAAAATCTTTGGTAAAAAAAAAAAACCAAAGTAAATCCACCGTTAGAATAAAGAGACTCTATTGTCTCAATTTATATATGGTCTAACTTCTAAGTGAAAAAGCAAAAAAAAAAAGTAACGTTTCCAATTTTTTACATCTCCAAGGCAACGTTATTTAGTTATCGGTAAAGCCACACCTTTGACCGCTTTGACCGGGGCCACCGGAAAACAAAAAAGAAATGGGAAGTTTTAGCTTTTTGTGTCAATGTCAAGAATACTCCAATTTAACGATTACCACAAAGTTACAAAGTTACAAAGCTGATTTTGTAGGGACTTGGATTTGGAACAATGGCTGGTGTCTTCTTTTTTGCGTGTGTGAGTGAGTACCTGAATTTTATTTAATTTCCAGAATTGCTTCTTCTCTCTCGTTACCCATTTGGCTTATATACTGCATTAAAATAAAGACTTATATTCGCTATCAATGTCAATCTTTAACTTCAAAAAGGAATACCACGCACCAACTGAGATTCCACCTGTTGCGATAATTGCGGCTCAAGAAGCTCCTCAATGTCAGCAACCGGAACCTTCATCTTTACAGGGTGAGGAAGAACCAGTACATATCGAAGATGCTCAAGATGCTCAAGATGAAGCTGCTCTTTGTCAAACATCAGCTCACATTACATCATACCCACTAGTAAAGGAAACAGTTACTTTGGTTGACTCTGTTCCTGGTGTTTATTCAGTTAAATCATCCACCAAGTCTGTTGTTGATCCTGCTGTTAAATTTGTTGCTTCGCAACCTTATGTCAAACCGATCGTGCAAACGATTGACAACTTTGGAGATAAAACCTTGTCTGCTGTTGATAATGCTGTTCCATTTGTTAAAACCGTCACCTGTGAGGATATTGTTTCAGCAATTGAGTCTCCATTCAAGAAGGCTGGTGAGATTATTAGCTCATCGGCCTCTAGTTGCAATGATGCCATTGGACAGAATATTGTTAGCCCAGCTGTGAAGACAGTTCATGGATTCCGTTCTTACTACAACGAGCATTTATACGACACCAAAGGCAAGCCACTACTAAGAAGCTCATTGGATCCGATCTTCAGACCCATCAATGGATCAATTGAAAGTTTTACTCAAAAGAATTTACCAGAGGCAGAACCAATCTCTCAGAATTTTTCCAGTGAAATTGAAAGAAATATTCACTTATCTTCTGATTTGGTTCAACGTTCTATCCCAGTGGTTAACCAAAAAATTGTTGATACTGCAATGGCCCCATGTAATTCTACATTACATGCTGTGGATGTTTTCAACGATAATTTGGAGAAGCAAAAAGAGAAAAACATTATTAGGGGTTCAGTAATTGCAACTTATAATTCATCTCTAGATCTAGCGGGTGAGGCGTGGAGTGAGACTGTGCAAGTTATAAACAACACGTTTGGTTTCAATAAACCTGTTGAACATGTTGAGGAGACTACTGTTACAGAAATACCAGCTGCAGAGCCATCAGAACAATCTGTTCCAGCATCGTAGATGTGTTTCACAAGATATGAGTGTGTATAAAATAACCCAATGATCCAAATATTTGAAATCAAATAATTGTTGGTGAATTGTTATTATCTTGTTCTTCTTAACAATCTTTATAAACTTTAGGGCTTCAATATTTGTATATCAACAATCACATGATCGTGATTAGGGCTCTTTTTTTTATTCGCGAAAGTGCCTCAACGAGGGCTGAGAAGTGTGCGCTGTTCAAAATTTACACCCATACTTTTTCTTTTCAAGAAACAGTAAATAACATTACGTAATTTGCACCCAGACACCAACATTTTGCACATCGGCGTCTCCCAAACATTTTTTGAAAGTGAAAAACTGAATGTTTGTTAACAAGTCTTTGAACGAGTACTTTCATCAGTTAAGGATCAAAACACAGCAAAAAGTGAGTAAAACAAAAGAAAGGGTGTGTTAGTGAAGTTGTTATTTTTGTCACTTATTGTCATAAGAAATGGTTACTTAGCAGTCATAATATCGTTCATGAAGGATTATCTATACATTTATTTTTCACGTTTTCAAGTTTGCAAGACCTATAAGAGGTTATAATACTATTAATGAGTCAAGAAAAGTGGTGAAATAACGGATCTCATTAGACATCAATATTTCAAAGTCAAGTAACTACTATTGTTCAAGTATTATCCATCATTATTAAGGAGTTTCTTATCCTGAAATTTTTTCCCAGTCCAAAATCAAAAGTATCATACTATCAATAACAACCCTCTAACACCTACAAGACTTTAATTGGCAACTTTACTAACTAATGTTCGCAGTGTCTCGTCTTAACGAATATCAAGTCATTGGTCGTCGTTTACCAACTGAATCTGTTCCAGAACCAAAATTGTTCAGAATGAGAATCTTCGCTCCAAATGAAGTTGTTGCTAAATCTCGTTACTGGTACTTTTTACAAAAATTACATAAAGTTAAAAGAGCTTCTGGTGAAATTGTTTCAGTTAACATCATTTCTGAAGCACACCCAACCAAAGTTAAAAACTTTGGTATCTGGATCCGTTACGATTCTAGATCTGGTACTCACAACTTGTACAAAGAATTCAGAGATGTTACCAGAGTTGGTGCTGTTGAAACTTTATACCAAGATTTAGCTGCTCGTCATAGAGCTAGATTTAGATCAATCCACATCTTAAAAGTTGTTGAATTAGAAAAAACTGATGATGTCAAACGTCAATACGTCAAACAATTCTTATCAAAAGACTTGAAATTCCCATTACCACACCGTTTGCCAAAATCCAAGAACATCTACTCTCCAAAACGTCCAACTACCTTCTACTAAATTGGTTAGTTTATTAATTGTACCTGTTTGGATGGTTGTTGTTTTAGTGGAATTTGTAATTGTGTTTTAGAAATTTAACTTTTGTTTGGATTGAAAGAAACCTTTTGTATATTTAAGTGGATATATAACATGAAAAGCTTAAAAGTTATGACCTCATAAGAAGAAAGAAAAAAAATAATACTATTCAATTTGTAATTAATTTAACTACGATTAACTAATAAATTGTGAAAAATAATGAATGTGTAGGTATTAATTAATCTAATAATGGAAAGCTGTGATGACGATGTAAAAAAAAATGCTTGAAAAAACAGGTATGGTGAAGTTGTCATCCCAGTTGAACACATCAATACCCTCAGATAATGCAGCAACGAATCCGGATAATATTGCTAATGTGTGGATACTTAAATAACTTGTTTCTGGAGTCCAATATATATCACCTGGTCTGTTGAACTGGCTCCAAGTTGGAACAAAATAGCCATAAAATAAATAGCTTGACAGAACTCCGACAATAAACGCAGCCAGGGATCCTGCTAGTGATTTATTTCTTGCAATTTTAGGAGTTAAATAACCCCAAGCTCTACCACAAGTGGAAGCTGCAGTATCGGACCAACTTAACAATAGAACACTGAGTACAGCAATATCTTTTGTGAAGAAACTAAATGCGATATCGAGCCCAAGAATATACCAAAGGACACCATTATATGATTTGATTTCTTTTTCTCTCATAAGGAATCCAAGAAGTTGGCAATAAGCATAATTAAACTGTTCAGAATTAAATCTCAAGATATCAATGGCAAATATGATGATAAATGAGATGTGGAATCCGAGAGGGAAACTTTCTTTCTGCACTCCCTGTGTATAAAGATATAACGTTATGAATCCTATCGAACTGTGGAACACTTTTCTAGGGATCTCATGTTTGCGTATGTAATCACCGAATATACTATGAGCAGTTAGCAATTCATCGCTTGACAGCGGTGAGGAGTCTACTTTGTCTGTATTTGGTGTGACGTCAGTAGAAGAGAGGGATCCAGCTTCGGATTCATCAGAAGCAACACTTAGCAAAGACGAGGAAGAGGAAGATGAAGAACTCGTTCTTGTTGTTTTGATCTGAAGATTATGTACTTTTCCATCTTCGAGCTTGGAACTGCGTTTGAGCGACTTGTTTCTTTGAGCGATCGTTTCATGATTCGGAAGGGCAGTAGAAGTTGAACTTGCCATGGTCGGTAGCAAAAGGCTGCTTCCAAACTTTTATTGTATTCAAAATAAAAATGGAATGTTGTTCAAATGGATTATAATACTGTTTCAATAATTAAAAAGAAAAAAAAAAAAAATTAGTGGCGAAAGATTGGAAAGATCAATTTCCTGATTCGGATATTGGCATAATTTGGCGCAGCATGTGACACAAGTTTCTGCAACTCGTCCGCAAAAGGAAACACCGCGAATTTTGGCGTTGGAAAGCTCAAAGAAAATTTTTATGTGAAAGAAAAAAAAAATTTTGAAAAAGTTAAAAGGGCATCTCAAGTTGAGAAAACATTGGTTACCAGCGTGAACTTTGCCATTTCCCGTTTGATTACATTCTTGGATCTCACAGTCTTCTCTCAGATACTACTATCCACATCACCGAGTCTCATTTTCCTCTCTCAAGCAATATCTGCAGTTGGAAGGAAAACTACCTGAAAAGAAAGTATCAAGCAAACATAACTCAAACATGGCTTACGTTTTAACTGAAACCGCTGCTGGTTATGCCTTATTGAAGGCTTCTGATAAGAAAATCTACAAGTCCTCTACTTTGATTGCTGATCTAAATTCAACTGAGAAAGTTTTGAATCAATTCAAAATTTCTGCCTTCTCCAAGTTTAACTCTGCTGCCAATGCCTTGGAAGAAGTTAATTCTGTCATTGATGGTAAAGTTTCTTCTCAATTACAAAAGTTATTGGATGATATCAAAGCTGACAAAAAACCAACATTGGTTGTCTCAGAAACTAAACTAGCTAATGCTATTAACAAACTTGGTTTGAACTTCAACGTTGTTTCCGATGCTGTCACTTTAGATCTATACAGAGCTATCAGAGAACACTTACCAGAACTATTACCAGGTTTGACTGATAATGATTTATCCAAAATGTCTTTAGGTTTAGCACATTCCATTGGTCGTCATAAATTGAAATTTTCTGCCGATAAAGTCGATACTATGATCATCCAAGCTATCGCTCTTTTGGATGATTTAGATAAAGAACTTAACACATATGCTATGAGATGTAAAGAATGGTATGGATGGCATTTCCCTGAACTAGCAAAGATCATTGTCGATTCTGTTGCCTTTGCTAGAATTATTTTAACTATGGGTGTTAGATCAAATGCTGCTGAGACTGATCTAAGTGAGATTTTACCAGAAGAAGCTGAAGAGAGAGTCAAAACTGCTGCTGAAGTTTCTATGGGTACTGAAATCACTGAAATTGATTTAATCAACATCAAAGCCTTGGCTGAACAAATTGTTGAATTTGCTGCTTACAGAGAAAAATTATCAGCTTACCTATCTTCTAGAATGAAAGCTATTGCTCCAAATTTAACTGCTCTTGTTGGTGAGTTAGTTGGTGCCAGATTAATTGCTCATTCTGGTTCTCTAATCTCTTTAGCTAAAGCTCCTGCATCCACTATTCAAATCTTGGGTGCTGAAAAAGCTTTATTCAGAGCTTTGAAAACTAAACATGATACACCAAAATATGGTTTACTTTACCATGCTTCTTTAGTTGGTCAAGCTTCAGGTCGTAATAAAGGTAAGATTGCTAGAGTTTTAGCTGCTAAAGCTGCTGTTGCTTTACGTTATGATGCCTTGGCTGAAGACCGTGACGATTCCGGTGACATTGGTTTAGACGTAAGAGCTAAAGTTGAATCAAGATTATCAGCACTTGAAGGTAGAGATCTAAGAACCACCTCAAAAATCACTCGTGAAAACCAAAAGGTTGAAATCACCGAAGCTCGTGCTTACAATGCTGACGCTGATGCCGTTGTTGCTGACGTGACTCAAGCTGATTCTGATGACGAAAGTGACGATGAAGAAGAAGAGAAGAAAGAAAAGAAAGAAAAGAAAGAAAAGAAGAAAGAAAAGAAAGACAAAAAACGTAAGAGAGAAGAAGATGAAGAAGCTTCCCCAAAGAAGGAAAAGAAATCTAAAAAAGAAAAGAAAGAAAAGAAAGAAAAGAAGGAAAAGAAAGATAAAAAATCCAAGAAATCTAAAGATTGATTCACCTGCTCCCCCATCCTATCATATTCATCATCCAATACCTACATCGTCGTCTATCTCTTCTCTTTTTTGTCTTTTTGTTAATTATTGATCCAACCTGTAAATTAGTTTTTTATTCAACCTTTGTGTTTCATTCCACTCATATGATAAGTTATTAATATGGGATAGCTTTGCATTATATATTAAGATATATAACCTAGAAAAGAATAATTTGTTTTATCTGTCTTTTTGTCGTAAATTTTTAATGTATAATTGCGATGAGGTTACCCGTGTTTTTAATAATAAAAATGGCGCGAAAATTATTTACACAATGTACAAACAGTACAAAACTATATAGTTTTCCATTGTCAGTGATGGATGAGCAGATATCGCTTCATGAGACCAATCAGCTACGTGCTCAGCTTGGACTGAAGCCTATTCCTTTGCCAGATGATTCGTCAAAAGCTGTAATCAAGAACGATTCAATATCATTATCAGAGACCAACAAACTACGACTCTCTCTAGGGTTGAAACCAATAGAAGAGGCACCTGTTGCATCAGTGAGTAATAATAACGATGCTACAACATATAACCAGAAAGAAGACAAGATAAGGAAAAACCTAGAAGTTGCTAGAGCAAAAGCCATTAAGAAAAGAAAGATCGATCTTTCCAAAACCTTATTAGCTGATGAAGAGGATGATACTGAGGATTGGCTATCTCGAATCTCGAAACGACAGGAATCACAAGCAGAAGTAAGGACAAAAAATAAGGCATCAAACAGAAGAAGTAATGCTATTTCAGTATCAGGAGTACGTGTGAATCACAAGGTTGAAGATCTAAGCTCGATTGGTTCTGACGTAGTGCTAACGTTGAAAGAACAATCCATTTTTGACGAGGATGACCAGTTAGAATCAAACACATTGGTCCAACAGCAAGATCTCGCTAGGAAATTGAATGATAAATCTAGAAGCAAGAAATATGATAGAAATGGTGATGAGCAAAAGATATTGGACAAATATGAGGAACAGCTTGATAATGGTGACAATGGCGATCACTTCATGCTCACTGGTGACACAATCAAGCTGGATTCACTCAAAACCCAAGAACCATCCCATAAGCAGGATAAATTAAATAAAATCAGGTTTGATTTTGACATTGATGATGATGATGCACAAAGCGATCTCAAGGCATCTGACTATGCAGCTGCCAAACCAATAAAGATTAAGAAACTGAAGAAAAAGATGAATCAATCTCGCAAAAGAGAACGTGAGAGTATAACAGATGAAGATGGCGATATAGTTCTCGAGAAAGTTGAAATGAAAGATGAAGACACTCAAATACAAGATGATAATGAGTTACAATCAATCCTGAATCTCAATCGATTAAAAAATCACAAACGAGCCAAAAGAAGGACACCAGAAGAATTGGCACGCGAAATTCAAGAAGAAAAACAATCCGAAATTGACATTGATGAAAGGAACGATGGTATAATCATTGACGAAAATACAGAGTTTTTAAGTTCTATTAAAAATAACGGAACTAACTTAAAGGATCCCACACTTAATGATGAACAAGATGAAAACTCTATACAAAAGATCGAGATTGATACTGACTCTACTAATAATAAGGATGTGACAGTTGCTGACCTATCTGATGAAGATAATAAGGAAGATGTTAAAGATGAGGATGACATAAACTTTAATGGTGGATTAGGATCGGCATTAAATTTTCTAAGATCTAAAAGCCTTGTGAAAGAAAGAACTAGAGAGCAATTGGAGAATGAGCAGTTGAAGAAGGATCTAAGAAAGAAGCAAGACTTGACGAAACTCCAGTTAGAAGTTGAGAAAAGAATACATGAAGAACGTGTCAAGAATGACTCAGAATTCCTCAAACTGAATAAAAAAGATCGAGAAGAAGTATTGAAAAGAGAGCTTGAGCAATTCAAAGATGTTCAAATAGAAGAAGCTGTCACTGATAAGCTCAAAGACTACAAACCAGAAGTCAAGCTAAAATATGTCGATGAGTACGGGAGAGAAATGAATCAAAAAGAGGCATTTAAACAGCTCTCGCATCACTTCCATGGAAAGGCCCCGAACAAGAGCAAAATTGAAAAGAAGAGGAAGAAAGTGGAACAAGAAAGACAGTCCAAATACAAAGAAGAGTCCATACTTTGAAAACTGAATATAACACATTACACATTACACACCAATACCACAGTATTTTTTTTCTCCAAATCCGGTAATTCGCGCGAACAAAAAAAGCAATAATAAAGTTCTGTTCCTGAAAAAGAAAGAAGAAAAAAAAAAAGCAGTTGCAAAAACAGTAAAAACCGTTTAAGAACGTTAAAACTTTATAACTTTTTAAAGAACCTCAAGAACCACCAGGAACTCACCAGTCACTCGCTTTTTCACTCCAGGTGCTCCTATCACTCCTCTGTATTTCAGTTCGCCCTTCTCCTTTTTCCACATCTCACCACCGTGTTTTATTTGTGTGTTTGCATTGTTTTTTTTTTTTCCTATTACATATCACTACCAAAGCTAAAACGTGTGTTGATCGAAGAAAGAGTTTAGAATGATATCGGTACAAGTTAACAATGCTTCCGTTTCCAATAAGCTCAAGTCCAGCTTTTACCTCAACGCTAGACCGAACATCAAGCCATCGAAGTCAGCTGTCGATTTAACTACTCAGGAATATGACCAATATTTCACATTAAAGGGGAAGTTGAACTCTCAACCGGTTATATTTAAATACTTGCCTCCAATTGATCTCAAAATCGTTGCTGTGTGTTTTGCCTGGTACACCTTCAGTGCCGTATCTTCCAATATTACCAAGGAGATTTTGAAGCAGTTCCCTCATCCCATCACTTTGACAGAGATTCAATTCTTGATCAGCTGCATGTTATGTTGGTTGACGCTCTTAATTGTCAATAACAATAGATGGCTAATTGAGAAGTTCCCGCTGGGTACACTACCAAGTCTCAAACAGTTTCATGACTCAAGAGTATTTTTCAATTTAATCAAACCAAATTCAAATATCTTAAAGACAACTCTACCTATGGGGATGTTCCAATTTGTTGGTCATGTGACATCTCATAAAGCCACCTCTGTCATTCCAGTAAGCATTGTCCATTCAGTGAAAGCTTTGAGCCCAATCTCTACAGTCTTGGCTTATAGATTCTTGTTCGACGTTCATTACCCAACTGTAACATATTTGACATTAATTCCATTAGTTTTTGGTGTTATATTAACCTGTTTTTCCAAAAAGCTTTCCAAAGCTACGGATGTTAACTTCGAAAAAGGTTTAATTTTTGCTTTCGTTTCAATGGTCATATTTGTCAGTCAAAATATCTTTGCTAAGAAGATTTTAACAATCACACCAAAGTCTTTACCTGTTAATACTAAAGATATTCAAAAAGATAAAGAAGCTGATGAAACAAAGATTGATAAGATTACTATATTATTATATTGCTCGTTGATTGGGTTTTTGATGACGTTCCCTATTTTCATCATCAACGAAGTAACGACTACATATACTGTTTTAGAATTAAATTTATCAGTTGTGTTGTTATTTTTATTACAAGGTTTTAGCCACTTTTTCCAAGCTATGATAGCATTCCATTTGATTGGTACCATTTCACCTGTGAATTATTCAATAGCCAATATTTTGAAAAGAATTGTGGTCATAGCAATGGCAATTATATGGGAACGTGAAAGCGTAAACAGAAATCAAGGGTTTGGATTATTGTTAACTATGGTTGGGCTGTATTTATATGATAGATTTGGGATGACTAAGAAATAGAATCGTTCGTGATTACTATCTTAGATATAGAATTAATAGATGTTTTTTTTTATTCCTGCTTAGTACTCATCTGTATCCTCTATCTAATGTTTTGCAACTGGGGTCTCACCAGTTAGTTTACCAACTAGTTCTCTGGCCATATCACCGAAACCCACCATGAAGATGGTTTGCCAGATACCTAGACCGATTCTCGGTGCAACACCTCTGTATAAACCTTTGACACCGTTTTGTTGATAAATATATCTAAACGCACCACCAACAGTCAAATTCTTTGGTCTATTTGGATCGGAAGTCTTTGATTGCATTTCAACTCTGATGACTTCAATAGGTTGATTCCAAGCACTAAGACCACCACCAATGGCACTGGCTAAGATTTTTTCAGCCCCACTTAATTTAGTGTTTTCATCTTTTCCGGTAACACTTTTAATCACATCCTCAGCTAATCTTGATAAACCAAATCTTGAACCCCAATTAGTACACTGTCTAATGGCCACAGCATTGACACCTTTATTAATACCTTTTATACCTTCTTTAGCATAAATTTCTTTGAAAACTTGAAAAGATGTTTGTGTTGGAACACCAGTATTGGCTTGTTTAGATCTGGTGATTTCCACTGTTTTCATACAAGTACAGAACCCCATTGTAAGATAAGCTTGAGCTAAACCACCGGTGATACCACCACCAATACCAGCACCAAAGTTAGAAGCACCAAGTTTCTTAAATTGATATTCTGATTCAGCAGAAACGAAAAGTAGCACAGCACCTTTTGTGGACGCTTCAATCCAAGCCCATGGAATTAAACCTTGGTAGAACCCCAAGACACCTCCACGAGACCAGACAACTTTAGCAGAGTGCAATAGAGACAATGATCTGTTGGCAGCCATGGTTGTTTTGATAACCTCCAATGGTTGACCAAGGGTGGTGACTTCAGCCAAATTCAGACCAGCACCTAATAGGATGTTTGAGAACGAGACTGGTTTCTTCTTCAACTCTTGATTGGACATGGTGCTTTGAGGATTGATTAAAAGTGAAGGTTTGTCGAGTATCGGATTTTTTTTTTTTTTTGTCAATTTGTTTGGGGTTGATTAATTGGAAATATATTGGACCCGGACGGAATTGGGATTGATAATTATTAAATAACTGGAAATATGAAAATCTATGTAAATTTTTGGAATAATATGTTTTTATATTTGATGAAATTAGTGCTACTGTAAGACTTTTCAGGTCCCAGAACGGACATTCATTGTTAGGCACAATGTTACTAGTAACAGAAGGTAAAAACTTATAAATACACTTTAGGGTAAAGAATTGCAACTTGTGAAATGTGAATTGTCACCGCAAAAAAAACAAAATCTACTCAATATAACAATATAATTGCACAAACTAATTATTGACGAGCGCCAGTTTCGAACCACAATTACTTAGTGACAACAAAGAATTTTCTTATCTCCCATCACACCAAAGAGTCTTATCGCACTTCCACCACACTTGAAAATTTGGACACTCATTTTTATGGTCACGTGACTATGTGCACTTATCACGTGCATGTGCATGAAACTGGGTCAAAACCCCCCTTGTAAATCTTGTAAATCTTGTAAATCACCCTGAACTACTCTGAATTTGTCCCGGTTTGGCATTTAGGAATAAATCAATACCGATTAAACCCGCAACTTGTAATAAAAATGTGTCCCCTTTCTGCATTGGCAACCCAACAAATATTCAGATCTAGATCAACAGAAAAAAATTTTAAACATGAGTTGATCTTTATCTCTTTGTTAGAACTGTCCCCTGAGCTAACAGGAATCAAGAAGTCTTTGTGTTTATACTAATAGTATTTCAAGTTCCCAGCTATCCAGCTAGTTGATCTCTTTAACACAGTATTTTCACTTTATTCATCAATTTTTGGAGAAATATTATAAACTTCCCCCTCCATCTTTTTTAGTATCCCATTTGATATTAAAAAAAAGCAAAGATGTCAACCACTTTCACCAGCTCGTTCAAAAGTGGTAATGAACACAACTCCACTACAACTACCCAAAGAACTGGAAATGTCACCACTTTGCAATCAAATCAGAAGCTGACTGCTATCGACACTTTTGGTAATGTCTTTGAAGCCCCAGATTACTCCATAAAGGACATTCTTCGTGCAATCCCAGCAAGTTGCTACGAAAGACGTGTGTGGGAATCATTCTACTATGTCTTCAGAGACATCTTCTTCCTTGCCGTTGGTTACACTCTTGCTAACACATACATTCCACAAGTCAATAACCAATTTGTGAGAGGCCTGTTATGGGCTGTCTACACTATACATCAGGGTCTTTTCGGTACTGGTATTTGGGTTTTAGCACATGAATGTGGTCATCAAGCTTTCACAGACTACGGTTGGTTGAACGATCTTACAGGCTGGGTATTACACTCTTTTTTACTAGTCCCATACTTCTCATGGAAATATTCACATGGTAAGCATCACAAAGCCACTGGACACTTGACAAGGGACACCGTTTTCGTTCCTGCAACAAAAGAAAAATTCATTGCCAAACATTCTATCCATTCTTTTGAGGATTTAGCAGAAGATGCCCCAATCGTCACTTTATACAGTTTGTTAATTCAGCAACTTGGTGGTTGGTGGGCTCATTTAACCACTAATGTCACTGGTCAAGTATACGATGCTCCACGTTGGAAGCAGAACCATTTTGTTCCAGATTCCCCAATATTTGATCCAAAGGATTATTGGTTCATTGTTTTAAGTGACATGGGTATAATCATCCAGTCAATGATCCTATATAAATGGTACAAAACTCAAGGTCCATTTTTATTCTTGATGAATTACTTCATCCCATATATGTGGGTTAACCACTGGTTGGTTTTCATCACTTTCTTACAACATACCTCCCCAGCTATGCCACATTATGATGCATCAGAATGGAATTTTGCTCGTGGTGCTGCTGCTACTATAGATAGAGAATTGCCATTTATTGGACCATTCTGTTTCCATGATATCATTGAAACTCATGTTTTACATCATTATGTCTCAAGAATTCCATTTTACAATGCTAGAGAAGGAAGCGAGGCTATCAAAAAAGTTATGGGTAAACATTATAGATACGACGGTGACAATATGTTCGTTGCCTTATGGAAGGTTGCTAGATCATGTCAATTTGTTGATGGTGATAACGGCCTAAAAATGTTCAGAAATAAGAACAACATTGGTGTGAAACCAACAATCAACTAGACCTTTGGGATGTTTTTTTGCGTTAGACCTAAATGGTTGTTGTTGAGTGTTTATGTATTTGAGTTAATAATTTATAAATCTTTATATATATATATCATAGTTCATATGAGTCTAGCTGTTCGGTGTTGATGAAATATTCAACCTTCTGTAAGTTCTCTTTATTTTCTACTTCATACTTCTCATCGTATAAACCTTCAAATTTCAAAGCGTCAATTGGAGCAATAGTTTTTCTTCCATCTTTCAACACGTATTTAGTGATGGTAACACTAGCAACTTTACCATTTGATAATACAAATTTTGACATGATGAAAAGCCATTTGGAGTCCCATGCAAAGATTCTTGATTGGATGGAATACGTTGCAAAAGGTTTGATCTCCCTTTTGAAAGAGGTGAATATACTGGCCACCGGCACAAATGGCCAAGTTTTTGACTCTGTTTTGTAATTGTGGAAAAAATTTTGAAGAACTGAGGTCATCAATTCTGTTCTTGCAATATCCAACTCCTCGACATAGCATGAGTTGGACTTGTGTAGGTAAAAATCACATTCAAACAACGAATTGTATGTGTTGTATTTGATCAGTTTGAACGGTGTTTTCTCTTTATTGACGAATTGTAATGATTTAATACGTTTAGCTAGGATCAGATTCTTGACAACATGATAATAAAAACGCACGTAATACGCAAATGGCAATGACTTGAACGATGATGCGGCAACTGCGAGTGCAAAGTATTTGGCAATTGAACAAAACATGGCTTTTGATTGGGATTTTTAGTGACAGCGAAAGAAAGATTTTTAATATTCACAGTTACTTTTTTTATTATCCTCGGCTTCTACATTACATTTAAAGCATCGCAATAAAACTATTCATTCATGAGTATTTTGTTTACTTATAATCTGAAAACTAATTTTTCACCACTGACTTTATCATCTTGCAACAAGTCCAATCCTTTGTTGACACTGTCGAACCCTGGTTCAAGAACAAGCAAGTTTGGGTGGACTAACTCTGGAACAATATTTGGCAATTCGTTGAACCAATACTCATTGTAACGTTTCAAAGTTTCAGCATCAGCCTGATAGTGATTACCGAAGAAAACAAGTTTGTCACCATTAGCAACATAAGCAAGAGTAGGATTCACAGATTGGAAAACACCTTTTCTGTCATCCTTCTTCAAATCGTTTTCTCCAAGGAACAAAGTTGTATCAGCTTTGACTGATGGAGAGTCATATGTAGCATCATAGGCACTTTGGAAGGTAGTTTTAGTAGCAACAGTATCCCAAACATATTTGATCTGACCCTTGGCAATGGCCTTGATTTGTTCAACAGCATCAGCGTCGTGGTAGTCAACAACATGATCAGCACCAATTGATTTCAACAATTCTTTGTGTTTAGAAGAAGCAACAGCGATAACTTTCAAGTTTCTGTAAGAATGGTTGATCAACTGGATACCAAGGAATCCGGTCGAGGTTGCACCACCCCAGATCAAAACATAACCTTCATCGTCTCTAGAAATATTCAAGTTACCAGCAAATGACAGGACATCAGTGACAACACTCAATGTGATACTTGCAGCTCCTTCAAAAGAGTCAACGAGTCTTGCTTTGGATTTTCCAACATCCAATCCTTTACTGTTTAGCTGTTTTGGATAACGGATGGTAGTTTGAGGGTCTGCAATGACATATTCTGCAAACCCACCTCTTTCTTTGAAGAAGTTACCATGAAGGAAAGTGGAAACAACATCACCCACATCAAATCCTTTCACATTAGCACCAACTTTATGAACAACACCACTAGCATCAGTTCCAACAATGTCACCTGGTTTACCTTCTTTAAACAAAATGTGTTTCCAATCAGTTGGGTTGAGAGCAAACGCTTTAGTCTTAATCAGCAATTGGTCTGCAGAAGGCTCATAGATTGGAATAGTTGCGGTTTTAGTTAAAGCACCTTTGACTGGTTCGTCAGCGACAATTGAAGCTATTTGAGACATTTTATTTAATTGTTAATTGATTGATTGTTCGAAAAAGCAATTGGATCAAAGGGGGGGTTTATTCTGGTATTTATAGAGTCTATATTGACCCTATATAAATCCTCGGAATTTATATATGACGTTATATCATTTGACCTTTTGTCAATATTCTGAATTATGTGTCCTGCGCTGACAAATTATTAGTAAAATGGGGCACAATAGTGTAACCAATAAATGACTATTACTGTATTGAATCTAGTGAGGAAAAGTTAAGGTGCACCAACGCAAGAAACATGAGCTCAATGTTTTAAATTGTATTATTAATGGTACATATAATTGCCATGATGAGCTCTAATGAACCTGTTACCCGGATTTCCCCCATATTTCAGTTAGACTGCGCTTTTTAATGCAGTAATAGCAGGGTTTTAATAAAATAATTATCATGAGACAAATGTTTATGATTGCAGCTTTCTAATGGTATTAATATCATGATGGTATTTAAACATTTTTGTAAATTAATATTTTCATTTTTTCATATAGTTTTATCAATTCACTAAATCAAGATCACTAAACTTTCCAATAATTATAATTATATATATATTTTATATATATATATATTATATAATTTTTTTGGGAGGATTTCACATTAAGTAGGCTCATTAGAATTTTAAGAGAAGCTATATTATATCTATCCATACCTAACTCAACAATATCAACTATATTGTATGAAATTTACATTATTCAAAGTGATATTAGTTTAAATATAGGTGGTGTGTGGATGTTTTGTTCGAAAGCCGAAAACCGAAGATATTAACTAATGTTAGAGTGAATTGTTTGTAACACCCATTGAAAAAACAACAACTTGTATCTTCAACTACTCAAGCAGACATCCCATAAAATATGTCCGAAGTGCCTGAATTACCAAAGTCAATCTCAACTTTCATCACAAGGGCTCAGGAGTTATCCACTGCGGACCCTGTGATTTCGTATTTCTGCAAATTATACGCTGTGGAGGAGATCCTTGATAAAGGCTTGCACCAGACTAAAGATGAGATTATGAAGTATGCAATGGAACTATTGGATGAGATTGAGTCCACAAAGAAAGATGGTGATGAGGATTTGAAAGACATTATACAGGACAAAGAGACTAGTGTTGCCTATGTTATAGCTTTTGTCAATAAGATTTTCAGCAATGCTCTGCAACAAGTTACTAATCATCAAAGTGGTAAAGCTACTGCGCTAGCCTTCCTGGCTTTTACCAATTTTGCAGATTTATTGAAACTATGGAAAGAAGATTATGACACCGTAGCAGAGACTGAAGAACTGAATAAAAAGCTAAAATATGCAAAATTTCATGCTGCTAGAATAATCAAGAGTCTGAAGAAAGGTGAAGATCCTAATGGGTATGATCCTCCTGAATTAAAACTGAAAGATACACAAGAGGAAATTGATATAGATATCAATAAAGATGATACGGATGTCAAAAGTAATGTACCACAGGAGCCAGAAACAAGGAATGATCTGGGACTTCCTGAACCTCCAAAATCCCACCCATCCAACGTTGATGAGACAACAGAGACAGATGAACCTTTGAACTTGCCACAAGTACCGCAATTCATTGATGATGCTTCAAAATCGCCATCACCAGTTCCTGTAAAACCAAAACCAGTTGAAAAGCCCAATAAGATAAATGTCCAGGAAATCCTTGAAACGACTGAAATATACTCCAAGGCTCAAAAACATGCAAAATTTGCAATCAGCGCAATGAACTATGAGGACACTGAAACTGCAGTGAGAGAATTGAAAGAAGCCATCGAAGTGCTCGAGTCCCTTAGAACGTGATTGTCTTTTAAACTGTTATTAGCAAAAGAAAGCATACCAACACATCATATCGTTTCTTTTTAATTTTTTTTTTTTTTTTGTGTCAAAAGTTTCTTTTTTTCTTTATACATATAAAAGATATATAAATATCGATTTATTTATTGAAATTAGTTTGTGTATTTGGTTGTAGCGTTTGTTTGTCTGTATCTTTTCATCGAACATGCTGCCTGTAATCGCTAACGAAGTTAAAAAAGCAAATGCTGTTGCTATTGCAACTCCAACCTCAAAAGAATCCAACGGCTACAAGTTCAACTGGAATCTCAGCTTTATGGGAGAACATATTGAACTATCTTTTATGAAAGAGAAGAATTAAACTACAAATCCATATGAAATTTACAGAGAACGTGAATCATCAACTAAACTTAAACTCAACTGCAAAGAATCTAGAATAGACCTTATAGATATAGAAAAAAGCAAAAAACACATAGAAATTTTTAATACATTCAGTTTATCGTTCGTTAAATAATTAATTTGCTCATAGAGATTTAACTTGATTTTTTATTTTTTTATTTTTCCGAACTACAAAACTTCAATTAGCCAGAACAGAACAGAACAGTAACTTCTCCCAAATGCTGATTCGTTTGCTGCTGTTTCTACTGCCGGTGGTCTTTTCACAAATCACACACAGTTTTGACTGGGCTCTCTCTCATATCGAGCGTAATCCTGATGGCTTACACTCGCGTAAAGTGATTTCCGTAAACTTTGAATGGCCTTTGCCTTTATTGATAATCAACCAATATGACCGACTCATAATTAACGTCACAAACAACTTGGATGAGCCCACATCAATACACTTCCATGGGATATTCCAGAAAAACTCAACTTCTATGGATGGGGCATCCATGATTTCGCAGTGTCCTATCCAACCTGGTGATTGGTTTGTATATGATTTCCAAGTTGATCAGGTGGGTACTTTCTGGTATCATTCTCACAGCTCAGCTCAATACAGCGATGGTCTACGAGGAATACTTATTGTTGAAGATGAGGAAAGAGATTATGATGAGAACCTTGTGATAAGTTTATCTGATTGGTACCACGACATGTCAGAAAATTATGTTCAAGAACTGTTTGCAATTGGATCAAGAGGTGGGGAGCCTTCAATTGATAGCTCCTTGTTTAACGAATCATCAGATGTTGAGGTATTTGTTGAACCTGAGAAAACTTACTATTTGAGACTGATCAATGTTGGGATGAGTGCTTCCCAGTATTTTTACATTGAAGATCACGATCTGATCATAGTGGAAATTGATGGAGTTCGAGTTGAGCCTCAGATAGTTGATTCGATACATCTTGCCACTGGACAGAGATACGGTGTTTTACTCAAGACAAAGAAATCCACTAATAAGAACTATTCAATTGTGCAAGCTACTAATATAATGATGAGGAAACTATACTCTGTTAATTCATTAATTTATAACAAAGATTTGGATAAATCCTCAACAGCACATAAAAAAGTTGATGAATTGAAATACATAAATGATATGGATTTGAAACCAGTTGAAAAGATGACTATTTTGGAAGATCCAACATTGGAAATCACGATGGAATACACTTCAAATTACTTTGGTGAACACAATACCCGCTACTACACCATCAATGGTAAACCTCACCTGGCACCTAAAATTCCAACATTGAATACGGTTTTTTCATCTAATTCTAGTACTGTGCTAGACCCATCGATTTATGGCGCAGCCACAAATGCTTACTTATTACAGAAAGGGGATATCGTTCAAATCGTTGTTAATAGTCTGGATCATATGAGACATCCATTTCATCTACATGGTCATAACTTTCAAGTCTTGAGCCGAGGTTCGAGAACACATTATGACCCAAATGTAACAGATTTACCTGATCATCCAATGGTGAGAGATACCGTCGAGATTCCAGGTAGAGGTTATGTTGTTATCAGATTCAAGGCAGATAACCCTGGTGTATGGTTTTTCCATTGCCACACAGATTGGCATGCAGTTCAAGGTTTGGGTGTTGTATTTATTGAAGATGGGGAAAGTATATTAGAGTATCAGGTACTTCCTAATGATAATAAAAGAGTATGTGAGAATGGTGGGTTCAAGATATTCGGAAATGCAGCAGGAAATGAAGATTTATCAAACATGACTGGCGAAGTCGAAGTACCCAAACGAAAAGATCACACGTTGCTGACTTCAACGACTTCAACGAGTACAACGAGTACAACGCCTATAGCATCTTCTGTCACATCATCCACTGCATTACCAAAGCACAAACACAAGGGAACAACCACACATACTCATGGCGATATGCCGACAGCATCGATAGCTACACAGACATTAGTAGTTATAGTGTACGGTTCATTCATGGTTGCCGTTGCAATGGGCATCGCATGGGTTGTCAAATACTACATTTCCAAAAGGCAATTCAGAAACAAGAGACAGCTTGTACAGAATCATTTCTCTGAAGAGCACGGTGATGAAATACCTTTGAACCTGCTTAAAAGAAATAATGATGATGAATAAAATTATGTAATATTTTTAAGCGACGTTTATGACGTGAGTTATAAAAAGAGGGTGTAATTTTTTTATATATTTTGTAATATAAACTCCGTAAATGTAATATCCCGTATAAATGCGCTTCACCACTTTTGCCGTTAGAAATAATTTGGACTTCACTCGATCGCTAAGCTAGAAGTTGAAGTTGTAATATATATAAAATAATATATAAACAACACTACTTTTCAATACAGACTCCAATCGATAAACAAAATCAATTGCCAATTTCAAACACAACAAAACGCATCATCAAAAAGTTATCTTTTCCATCTGATCTGATAAAATTTTTTGAGGCCGACAGCGGAAATAAAATTTCTGTCAGTTCAAACCAGCTTAATGATGCTGAAAAAAAAAAAAAAACACACAGTATAGAGAAAGTTGACTTAATTCTATTCATTTTTTTGTTGAACCATCTGGTGACCATTTTAGAAGAACAGAAAAGCGTTAGCTGTGAGAAATTGAGATCGCAATGAGAACACCCATATTGTTGCTTCTTTCAACTCTCTCAACAGTTTCAGCAGAGTCTCTGAAAGGCACATACGAACAAGTGATTATATATTCTTGTCAAAGTGCACTTGGTCAGTACAAGTTTGGTTGTGATGAAAACTTTTGGGAATGTTCTTGTGAATACCCACCTCTATTCGAATCCGTGGTCCAATGCGTGGAAGAATATCTCCCGGAATCAGCATCCATACACAAAGCTGAGGATACTCTAATTGAAAGCTGTGCTAAATTCGCTAATGTTGACACTATAAGCAAAGCTCAGATACGGCAAGCCCGTGATAATTCTTCCAGCTTGGTCATTCATCCAGATGATGCAGGGTTTGATCCCAATGCTGTTCATTATGTGCCCATCTTACCTTACAAACAAGACGTTGTACCGAAAATCAAAGATTACAGAGCATTCTTAGGGAATTTTGATCTATCACAGAACTATGGGATCATGATCAATCTGTTTTGGATAAGTACTTTGCTTTGGTTCTCGCTTTGGAACAAAGTGAAAACAAGCTCTTTGAATGACAAGTTAATTGGTGATAACTGGAATTGGATCCGCTCAAAATTCACGTTACCTTTAATATTTGGATCACATTTCCAACCTTACTCGTATCTATCTAATTTAACGTGCTTATTACCTACAATGAGCGAAACCGTTGTGCTGGTGATGTATTTCTTTCTCAATACCATATTCTTGTTTTGTGGGTTCAAAATCTACTCAGATAACTCACTCTTTGGGCCCAATATGATCAACCAAGCTACCAGATATATTGCTGACAGATCTGGTGTTCTAGCATTTGCACATTTCCCATTGTTGGTACTTTTTGCTGGTCGAAATAATTTGCTGATCACAATATCTGGTCTACCTTATAGTACGTTCATGATCTTTCATAAATGGACTGCTAGAGTTATGGTGATTGATGCAGTCATTCATTCTTTTGCATACACTGTCATAATGGTGGCAGATGGATCAATATTGCATTACATTTCGACCCTTTGGTTCCAGTTTGGTGTTGCGGCAACTTTTATTGGTGTTGTAATGTTATTTTTGGCCATTCATACTTTTAGAGTCAGATATTATGAATTGTTTCTAATCACTCATATTATATTCGCAATTTGGTTTTTCATTGCATGCTATAAACATTGTGTCGAATTTGGATGGTTGGATTGGATTCAAGGTTCATTGGCCATTTGGGGTATCGATCGTGTGATAAGGATCTATAAACTTTTCAAATTTGGTGCCCCAGTGGCTGATATCCAATACATATCGGATCAAACCTTCAAAGTATCAGTAAGAAGACCAGAAAACTGGCAACCATACCCTGGATCTTTTGTGTTCATTCATTTTTTACACCCACAGATATTTTGGCAGTCACATCCATTCACTATTGTTGATTCTGTCTTAAATGACCAGGAGGTGACCATTTATATGAAGGCTAAAGAAGGACTCACCTCCAAGGTGTTGCAAATTATTGGTCATGGATCTTCTAGAATGAGAGTGTCATTAGAAGGACCATACGGAAACCAATCACCAGTTGAGAAATTTGATAATGTACTGTTATTTGCTGGTGGGAATGGGATACCTGGACCATTTTACCATGCTCTAGATTTGAGACACGGACACTTAATACCTAAACAAAGAGTTAGATTAATATGGATTGTGAGGCAGATTGAATCAATTAAATGGTTCGAGAAAGAATTACAGAAATTGGTATACACCGATATTGAATGCGATATCTATATTACTAGAAACTTCAGTGAAACGTCTTCGGCTGCTAATATTCTTACAAATCAGTTCAGCAGTCGGATCAGGTTTCATTCTGGAAGGGCAAACAGCTCCAAAATCTTGAAGGATGAGTTTGATAATGCAAGAGGATCTATTGGTGTTGTAACATGTGGACCTCCAATTATGTGTGACGAGATTCGAGATTTTGTTTCTAAGAACCTTGACCAATGTTCTTATAGGGTTGATTTGTTTGAAGAGCTACAAGTTTGGTGATATAATATAATCTTTTCATTCATTTTATACACACACTATTCATAAACTCTTATTCATAAATCTTCTTCTAGTAAAAGCTAACCAAAACTTGCTTGGATGTGAAGGGTCATCTCTGTAGATTCTCTCTATTAAACGTGCGCTCAATTCTTGACGGAATTGGGTAAGGTAACTTTTCAACAGATCGTATTCATTTCTATCTCTTGGAGGCTGATAAAGGGTGTTTAACGGGAAGTTACCATCACCTGGTATTGCGAATTGATCAAGAGAAAGATTTGTTAGGATTTTATGGGCTTCGGAAGCAGACGTTCTGATGGATAACTTGGAAAGACAGTCAGAAATGAATAGAATGCCGTATATCAACACACGATCTGCTGGACTTTTGATTTCAAAGTTCTTGAAGAATGAGTTGGCTCTGAACAGATCCAACGTCTCGTCAACGATGTCGTAATCCTGTTCGGAAGGGTATGCGGGACCCTTGAACTTGGTTCTTAGTGGCAATAAGGCGAAGTTACCTGTTTAAGATGGGTTAGTTCTCATGATAGCCAATTATTTATAGGTTCACGGGGGGAGTTGAGAGACACTTACCAACTTGTCTGTCTTCAGAATTAGCTGAAACAAAAGTGGAATGATAGGCCTTAAGAGGTTGAAGTTAGCATAAGGTTACTGGAATTTTATCAATGGAACAAAACTAAACTTACAGGCATTAAATTTTTTGTTAGATGATTTCGGTTGGGAGTCAATTGCAACCAAGCTTTGGACAGTTACTAATAATAATCAAAATATACGATTAATTTGATTATAATAATAATTGATTATTTGATTTAATTAATTGTTGATTTTAGTCGAGGGTTGGAGAAATTAGTTGTTACCCTCGAATTTGAAGTGTTTTGTTTTAATTGTATTTTTTGCAACACCAACCGGTTTTGGTTTTGGTTTTACCTATATTAAATTTTGTTTATTATTATTGCCATTTGTGAAAAAGCGCTGAAATTTCAAAAAAAGTGTATTTGAAGAGGGTTTCACGGTGTCAGAAGCAGTAATACTCTAGGGATATATATCCGAACTTATATTCTGCCTGTTTTTCTGGAATTTGCTATTTTCTCTTGGACTCAATTTGGTTGTTGAATTGCTCACTTTGCCTTGTGATTCAGCCTTCATCACCTAGGATTTTACAGAATTTTTTTTAAATTTTGTCTCTACTTTGTTGCGATTCAATAGCTGGGTGAACATACTCATACTGTTTTTGATCCTAGAATTCCCCAGTTATTAATCTCTTGTTTATTTTTTATTTTAATTGGGTTTGAGTGCTATATTTATCATCAAACCATTAAAGTCCTCATCTACTCTTCCAGTTCCCTAAGAGACACTTTCTGCATCATAGCGTCATGTCGAACTTGACTAGAGGCGAACTATTTAGTGAAATATTCGGATCAAGACGGCCTGATGATAATGATTATCTACAACAAGAGCAAGACGAATCCTCAACTCCTGTTGTCTATTCCAATCATCAAACCCTAGATCCTGCTAAGAAACACCAGACTAATGCCAGTATATTGGGATCATCAGTACAGCACGATCAAGCTATCTCATCATACCCACCACTCTTAGAGATCGAAAAGCCGCCATTAGATCATTCTCATCATCCTCAGCAACAACAGTCCAGCAGCCCTTACAGAGCATTGGCTGGTATGCCCGTCTCAAGACAGGACCAGAAAAATGTTCTTCCTGTTAAGCACCAACGCAAACCTCCACCTACCCAAGTGCAATCTCAAAGATTACAACATCTACCAGTTGCTGAAAATATTTCTCAGGGAATAGCTGTGGTAGAACAACAGAATCAGTTACCAAGACAAGTGCCTGTTACTGCTAACATGACACAACATCCTGTTGTTCAACAGCATCAACATGTGAGACTTCCAGTCGGTCAACACCCACAACAGCTCCACAGCCAGAAAGTGAGCACTCAACAGTTTGAACCTCCTGTTCCTCATCACCATCAATTACGCCAGCGTCATTCCAACCCATCTCTTACCAGTCAGAATAGCACGAACAGCATTACAACAATTCCAGAACAGAGAACTCTTGGTCCTGCCCTTACTATACGACCATCGAGCCAAGATAGTGCATTTTCACTGTCTCAGAGGACCAGACTACAACCTATAACAACGACTGATCCAGTAAGTGCACCAGTTTCACAGAGGTATCAGAGCTCACCAACAACTGGTAAACCAACAAGAAGTCCTATTATTCAACAAGGGATAAACTTGTTTTCGAGAAGCTCTGGTAGGAACGTCTCTTCTCCAGTGCTATCAAATAATAATGGGTCATTCAATGGCACCATCTCCCAGCAGCAACTGCAAAATTTTCAAAAACAACCAGGCAACATATCTCCTGGAAGAAGTATGTCCCTGAACTCCACATCTTTTAGAAGTTTCAAAAGTTTTGATAATTTGCAAGCTGCTGTAACCTCTAGCTCTTCAGCGTACCATTCTAGGGATGGAACGAAGAAAACAGCAAGTGGGAGAATCATTCCTCAGAAGTTCGAATTGACTAATGACTCATCATCAGGTTTGAGTGCAAAATCAAGAAGTTTCACATCCATCGCCAAGTCAAGAAGAGTTTCTTCAAATTCATTGAACAACAGTCAACGAATCTCAAGTCATGGGTCAATATCCTCAAGAACTATAATTGCTAATGGGGCTAGACCAGCAAAAGTTTACCCTGCGATGCTTTCTCGGGTTGCAACTTTATTTAAGAGAGTCATTGTACTTTCTCAACATAATAAAGATGGTTTGGAATACAGAGATTCTTTCACTGGTGCGGAGGCTGTTGACGCTATATCCTACATTATCAGAACAACGGATCGTAATTTGGCGTTGCTTCTAGGTCGAGCATTAGATGCACAAAAATTCTTTCATGACGTTACATATGAACATAGACTAAGAGACTCTATGAATGAGGTTTATCAGTTTGATGAAGTTTATGTTAATGCTAATGACACCACCACTAATTTGGAGAGAAATAGCTCATTTTCGAGCGATGTTGTCACTCTAAGTTCGAACAATGAAGCTCAAGATCAATCTAGTAAAGCTTCTGGCCCTGTTGAGGTTGATCATAAAGTCAATGGTGTTTTCACACTGTTAACAGAGTGCTATTCTGCTACATGTACTAAAGATGCTTTATGTTATTCCATCGCTTGTCCAAGAAGATTGGAACAACAAGCAAGATTGAACATGAAACCACAAGGTGGATTGAAGAGGAATGAAAGTCATACCTCATTGCATGATGAAGAAGAGAAGAAACAATTGTGGTCTCATACCGTTCCTAAACAACTATTGGATACTCTGGATAAGAGAGAGATCAAACGTCAAGAGTTGATTTATGAAGTTATTGCAACTGAGAGATCATTTATTAGAAATCTAGAATATTTGAGAGATTTCTGGATTAGACCTTTGAGAGAATCAAATATTATTCCATTTCAAGAACGTGAGAAGTTTATTAGAACGGTGTTTTTCAATGTTGTGGATATTCTTAATGTGGGTTCTAGATTTAGAGATACGTTGATTAGAAGACAACAACTCAAACCTGTTGTTGAAAACATTGGTGATATTTTCTTAGAGTTTATACCTATGTTTGATCCGTTCATTTCTTATAATGCTGGTCAATGTTTTGCTAAGTATGAATTAGAAAGACAAAAAGCTGCTAATCCTCTCTTTAAACGATTCATCGAGGATACTGAAAGATTACCGGAATCCAATAGGCTCAACATCAGTTCTTACTTATCTCAAGCAACAACTCGTACTGTTAGATACAACTTGTTGTTGAGAGATATCATCAAAGCTACTAAAGAAGATTCAATTGATTTGGTTGACCTGAATAAGGCATCCGAGATGATTCAAAACTTATTGGAAAGAATTAATGTAAAAGTTGGTAAGGCTGAAGATCGTCACGCACTAATTTTACTGAAACAACGATTAGTTTTTAGACCCGGTGAATATGTTGATTTGAAACTAGGAGCAGAAAACAGGAAAATCTTGTACACAGCACAGTTGAAAAAAAGGAACCAAGATAAAGATAATCAAGGTGATATACACATCTATTTATTAGATCACGTTCTATTATTTGTTCGTGTGAAAGTGGTTAACAAGCGAGAGCAACACAAAGTGTTTCAAAGACCGGTACCATTACCATTATTATTCACTTCTGCTTCAGAAGAGATGCCAAATTTGAGACCATACATGAGAAAACTGGGAGGATATGCTCATGTGCTGCATCGCGCCTCCAACACAGATGCTTCCAAGTATCCAATTTCTTTTGGATATGTTGGACGCCGTGGTTATGAGCTAACGTTATATGGTGCCACCAACAGTGCACAAGAATCTTTAATCTCTGTTATAGATCAACAGCAGACAAAATTGAGAGAACAGAATGATATTTTCACATTAAGACCATTGGCAGAAAGATTCTTTGATATTTCAAATAGAATCAACTGTCTTGTTCCATATGATGGTGGCCGTAAATTTTTATATGGCAGTGATTCAGGTGTTTTCATGAGTGAAGTTAAAACTAGTGGAACTGAAAGATTTGTTTCAAAGCCTTTGAAAATCATCTCAAGGGTCAATGTTACACAATTAGAAGTTTTAGAAGAATATCAAACTTTATTAGCATTAGCAGATAAGAAGCTGTATGCTCTACCATTAGAAATTCTTACATCTCAAGATAAAAAGATTGGAAAAGAGATAATGTCTCATGTATCATTCTTTAAAGTTGGTGTTTGTGGTGGTAAGATGCTTGTTTGTGCAGCTAAATCCGATATGATTAGGGTTTTTGAACCTACAGATCCATTTTCGAAGAAAATGAGCAAAAAGAAGTTTAAAAATGAAACAAGAGAATTCCATTTCAATTCTGAACCAGTTTCTATTTCATTTTTGAAAACAAGACTTATTGTTGGCTGTACTAAAGGTTTTGAGATTGTGTCATTAAGTGATGGTAAGATCGAAGCTATATTAGATCCTGCTGATACTTCATTAGATTTTATTACTAATAGGGAAGGACTAAAACCGTTGGCTATCCATAGAATCAGTTCAAACTTCTTGTTAAGTTATTCAGATTTTTCATTCTTTATCAATAAGAATGGATGGAGAACAAGAACAGAATGGATGATCAATTGGGAAGGTATACCAACCAGTTTTTCTTTATGGTATCCATATCTACTAGCATTTGAACCTAATTTCATTGAGATTAGAAACGTTGAGAACGGAGAACTACTGAGGGTGATTTTGGGCGAGAATATCAGACTATTGCACATGGGATCACAAGAGATCTTATACGCTTATGAAGATGATCGTGGTTATGATGTTGTTGCATCACTTGATTTTTGGGACAAAACAAATAAATCTCCAGACCAAGAGCAAAGCGGTGCAAAATTAGCTAGGATCAAAGAGTAATGGGACTTTTATGTTAAAATATTATAAAATTATGACAAGCATATTCGAATAATTCAGTTAGTGACTAAATGAATCTTTTGTAGTTGTGGTCATTGGTCAAGTGATTTGTTGGGCCCGACTAAACCCGAATTTTCCTCTGAAAAACCTGTCAAATTGGATCTTTAATAGGAAATATTACCATTTTCGGATAGATTTGAACCCCTTTTTTTCCGTTTTTTTTTTTTTTGTATGTTTTGTTTTTTCNTTTTTTTGGCCGAAAAAGAAAAGAATAAAAAATGAAAGTAAAAAGTAAACTTTCTTCATTTTAAACTACTCTCATTCATCTGTAACATCTCAGAGAAAATAGAGAAATCAGAGAAACGATTAGGATTTAGGAGGGAGTCTTGTTTTCATATTCTGTGCCTTTGATTTTTTTTTTATTTTTCTAGCCTTTCTTTCGTTTGGTCTCTCCTCATCGCTCATTGATCTTTAATAATGGCTGAAATATTGCAATCTATTCAAGCCAGAGTGCCTGAATATATCAACATTGTCAACAGCAACACTCCGGATTTTGTTACTTTACAGGTTCCATCGCTTGAAAGACCCTTTGGTTTTTACGTATGGCCAATTTTCAATGAAGTAGCAAAACGCGTCACTCAAGGTAGATTCATTCCAGATAATTTCACTTATGTGGAAGGTGAGAATTTGCTATCCACTTCAAAGGAGGTTTTCATCATGATTGCTGCTTACTACTTTATCATCAACGTTGGGCAGGTCATCTTCAAGAAACTCCCAGCATTAAAGTTGAACTTTTTGTTTCAACTGCACAATTTGTTTTTAACGAGTTTCTCCGGTTTATTGTTTGTGTTATTGTTTGAGCAAATTTTACCAATTGTTATTAACCATGGTATTTTGTTTGCTGTTTGTTCTCCAACCGCATGGCATCAAAAAGTTGTCACCATTTATTACTTGAACTATGTGACAAAATATATTGAATTCATTGACACGCTCTTCCTTGTTGTTAAAAAGAAGCCAATTATTTTCTTGCATTCATATCACCATGGAGCTACAGCATTACTATGCTACATCCAATTAAACGGTGAAACCTCTGTTAGTTGGGTTCCTATTCTCCTGAACTTGGGTGTCCACGTCATCATGTACTGGTACTATTTCTTAGCAGCAAGAGGTATTAAAGTGTGGTGGAAACAATGGATCACAAGATTCCAAATCTTGCAATTTATCTTAGATTTGTTCTTTGTGTATATGACCACCTACACCTACTACGCTGAGAAATATAGCAGAAAACTGGGTATTAACATTCCTAACCTAGGTTCTTGTTACGGTACTCCATTTGCAGCAGGTACTGGTTGTGCTATCTTGACATCTTACTTGGTGTTATTCATTGCCTTTTACATCAAAGTGTACAAGAAAAGTGCTGCTAAAAAAGTCAAATCTAAAACCAACTAATTAATACAAAATACTAATAGAATTAATCAAAGTAGAGATGATGTGTAAAACTGTAAAACAAAATACAAGAATATTACACTACATACCAAAGGGACATATTAAGTAATATAGAATATAGAATATAGATCATATCTCAAAAAGGTCGTGCGATTACTAATTACTAATATTAATCAAGTACAAACAGTCAGACGGCAGAACCGAAATGTCACTTCGGAAAGCTTAACCGAGCGAATAAATGTAAATTAATATTTAATATTATTACGTGAACTGCCTGAACTTCTCTAAAGTCTTTAAGCTAAGCCCGGCTGAACATAAAGCGATTCAACCGGTGAGGCTGATGTGCGCGTGGGGCACCGACAAGCACCAACCACACCGTGACAGCCGTGACCCGGTAGGGAGGAAATTGTTCCTATTTTTTCCTATTAGTCTGCCTAGAGTATTAAAGAGAGAGAGAGAGAGAGAGTCACTAGAACGACTCACTGAGGATCCCTGTTTTGCGCCTGCCTAGATTTTATGCCATTATGGGCCCTTTAGCCTGGATATTTCTGCCAAAAGTGACCAAACAGCACTGAATCCACTTTAAGCAGGTGCGTTATTATTTTTGTCTTAGCCATGGCAAAATGGCACTTGGCAGCCGTGTAACTTAAAAAAGATGGTTCCATTTGCAGTTTTGCAACAATGCAAAAACGCCAGCTCATAACTTCACAGTTGCCAAAATTTCCAGTCAGTAGTTTGCTTTTAAACGTCATGTCAAATTTCACATATTTCTTATTAATTTTTCATATAAAGGTATAGAAATCTCCATCACATCTTCATTTGGAACCAAATTCCGCTAAAAGCTTATAAAACTACCACCATGGCGGACTATGAATACCAGGGAAGTTTCAACAGGGATAACTCCATAATACTGCCTCCTCCCATAAACAACACCCTCACATCCAACAACATTGGCTCTCAGCATCAGAAGTCCCTGCTACTACCTCCACCTTCAAGTGCTCTGATATGGGATTACAAATATAACCCATATAACAGTACCAACGGGTTCCAGCAAACAAATGAACAACTGAGTTTGTTGCATCAACAGCAGCAACAACAGCAACAACAGCTGCTGCAACAGCACCAGTTACAACAACTTCAACAGCTTCATCAGCTTCAACAACAGAGATCGTTTTCAGATACTGCAATCAGCGCATTAGGTTCAAATTCAACTGGTGTTTTAACACCAGCATCTTCAATTGATGGGAAGTCTTCTTCCTCGCCATTGATCTCTACTTTCAACAACGATAACATGCTTCAATCTTCTTTTATGAACCATGTGCTGCCCCCAATCAACGGCAACGGTGCTACCTCGCCTATTGCATCGCCGAAGTCAAGCCTTTCTTCTTCAAGCTCAAGTCATTATTTTGCATCTACAACCTCTCAACATTCTTCATCTCAATCTAAACATTCTCCAAATACCAGATCATCACAGATATCAAAGCCAAGAAAGAAAAAACAATGCCCTGACTGTCATCTTTTTTTCAGTAATTTATCCACTCATAAATCCACACATCTTAACCCTTCATCAAGACCTTTCCAATGTGATATTTGTGGTCGTGGGTTCTCTAGATCAAACGATCTGCTGCGTCATTCTAAAAGGCACTGGAAAGAAACAGGGTCTTCTCAAGGTGCTTTCAAATGTCCTTTTTCAACCGTCTTACTGCAACAGCAGAATCCAAACGCAGCAATCCCAGAGGATGATATCCCGTGCCACACAACGGGTATCTTCAGCAGATGTGATACATACAAGAATCACCTAAAAGCATTACATTTTGAATATCCTCCAGGCACCAAGAAGAAGAGTAGAAATGGAACAAGTGGAACTTGTAAGAAATGTGGAAAATACTTTGATAGTGTGGATGACTGGCTTTCTTCTCATGTTGGAACATACGAATGTGGTTATAAATTTGATTGAACAAATAATATAACTTTTACCCTAATGAAACATTACCCCATAATGATATTTTAACGATATACTTTGATTTTATGACTGATATTTAACTGCCTTATAGATGCTTTATAGTTATATTATATTAGGACCACACCTCATGCTTAATTATATTAATATTTATTATATTCGAACGTGCACTTTGTGTATTGGAATCCAGGTAAAAGCTAGCTATCAGCAAAACTTTTAATTATTATCTGCATAACTTCAACTATAACTCATATAAAGATCTGCATCAGCTCCTGTAACTATATTTACGTATAGTATTGATTAATTGATGAAAACAACCTTTGTATATATTAATGTTTAATCCTATACATTTATGATTCAGATGTATAGTACGAAATATATATCGATGCGGAATCGATTGCTCGACATTCTACAGCGACGTCGACGTTGGTATTCAATATAACCAGTAGTTATGTGTCCACATTTGGTGATGTTAAAAAAGCATATATCATTAAAATCTAAGTATTAGTGACTATTGATAACACATATAACTAATAGTTAGGTAATACCGTTCTAGACTATACAGTAAATTACATCTATGAACTAAAATTTAGCGGTGCACTAAGATCTTTAATCCAAATCTCGAATATTTCCTGATTGAGCTGAACAAAAGTTATATAATGTGCGTCGTCACGGAGACTGAGACTTAGGCAAGTAGAAAACGGTTAGTCTCGCATACTGCTACTTCGAAATGCATGAAGGGCATTAGTGGCACAAATGCTTACTAAAGAAGTCTCATGTGAGTCCCTGATGGATGTTATGTTGTACTTACCAATAAAAGTTTTACCTACTAGATATTCAGAGTATTCAGAGAATCAGGGGACTCAGGCAGTTCTTCCAGTAACACCTGAGGAACTGCAAATTTGAACAACTTTTGA
The DNA here is from genome assembly GCA_030571115.1 of Wickerhamomyces sp. yHMH617. Taxonomy (NCBI): domain Eukaryota; kingdom Fungi; phylum Ascomycota; class Saccharomycetes; order Phaffomycetales; family Wickerhamomycetaceae; genus Wickerhamomyces; species Wickerhamomyces sp. yHMH617. Next base: position 102,103 of record JAJLXD010000123.1, read on the forward strand.
AGTGTAATAACATATAAGTATTAAGTAATAGACCAATGCTCCACATAATATGAGGGATAGTCCTCATATATTATAACACGTCACTAATCATACTTTCTTTCTTAACAGTATAAGGGGACTATACATGTATTGCTCTGAAGCCCGAGAAACCGAGGATAAAACGTAAAGTTGGTGTCTATCAGGGAGTGGCAAGCGGAAAGTATTAGCAGATATGTTCCATCCGACCATCGTTCCTCATTCCTTTGTATTTCTTTGTGGTGTAACTTGGAAGGCATAAGTAGCTTTATGTGCAAAATTAGTGGCAAGAGTTCTAGAATTGAGATCTGAGGTTGTATATGGTATAATTAGTCTTGGGACTCATAATTAAAAAAAAAAATAAAAGTTCAAGAAAAAGTCTCCTGCTGGGTTTTACTCTTATAAAGAGAAAAATCTTCCAATTTACTAAAAACCGTCTTCGACAGCTAGTTGCTCACAGCGGTTAGTTATAAATTGGGGATTTGGGATCGAACAATGAGTGCTTCAGATTCTTCATCAACAAATATTTCGTTGACGAGGTCATTGACTAAAGTGAAATCAAAAATTACCTCGAAATTAAAAATCTCAAATAGTAATGATGATCAGTATCTCCAAAATGACGCTGAGGAGCCCGTATTGAAGGCTATGAAATACAACGACATAGCTGAGGGAAAGTCGCCCAAACAAAGTTCCAGATCGAACAGTCTGGTTGACCTGAAATCAGCTTCAAATATCAACGATGACTACAAAAAAGCTATACCTAAATCTTTGTCGCTGACCAAGATCCCTCAAGTGTTTGGGCTACCAGAGCTACAAACAGCACAAAGTAACAACGGGAGCCAAAGGGAATCTAATGCAAGCTTTGATATGCTGTCGAATCTCGAGGATAGTGTCATGAGCTCACGAGCTTCCTCATTTGACACCAATGACACATCATCGAACATAAAAAATAGTATGAACTCCTTGACATCAATCAGCTCTAGTGATAAAGATGTGCATGCTCCTCAAGAAACACTGCTACCACAGCCTGTGGAGCCCACTCCGGTGAGATGTTGTAACAACTCAAGATTGCTTACACCAACATCCGAGCTAAGATCTCCATTCAACACAATTTTCGAAAATGAGGCGTACCACGTCTTATCACCTCCAATTTCACCAAAGAGACAACAATCTGTTTGCTGTGATCCATTGAATAAAACGGATGGTTTACAGGTTTCACAACAAGCACAAGTGGAACTTGAGCCGCAAACAAACGATTTTGCAGATGCGATGGCTTTAAGTATTTTGGACAAAGTTGACGATTCAGGAAGCACCGAATGGAAGATCTAAGGTTCATATTCCTATTAGCTAGCATAAAAAGAGTATAACTCTGAAGAAAAACAATTTGCATTTCTATAATTATTTGATCTGATTTATAACAAATTCATCAAATCAAAACCTTCTTACGACGTTCATGAAAGAATCATAATAAAAATTTTCTAATCAAAATCGGCGACTAATGTAGAATTCATTGTGTTATATTTATAGAACATCTTATAAGAGAGCTGTATATGCACTGAATGACTCTTGTTGACCGTTTGGAAGAATAAAGGTTGAATATTTAACAATTTGATAACAGCATCATAGAGAAATGTATATATATATGTATAAAGACCATAACAACCAATGTTTATTAACATAATGAGGCCACTAATCTAGGCTTTGACAGTTCTCAAACCAGCTGGAGAACGGAAGATAGCATCACCTTCAGAGTAACCTCTACCTAGACCGAAACCAACACCTAACCAAACAGGGAAGGCACGACGTTTGAACAGAAGAACGGAAGCTAAAACACCAGCACCGAAACCAAGACCAGTTTTAACGATTGTGTTCGATAGTACGACATCCCATCTGTCATTGAGGATAGTTTGTGATGAACTTGGAACAACAGCTTTGACTTCAGACATAATTTCTGGATTGATTGTTAGTAAAATTGTGAGAGCCAAAAAAAAAAATTTGAACAAGACTGCTAGAAAATGACCCTAAAAGAAGATATATAGCACTTTCAGCTACCAATTGCAATGCAAAACATACTGTGTTTATGTGAAAGACGTATTCGTTGATGGATCCTCGACTCGAACATTGATTTCATTTTTCATGCTTTTCTAATTCGCTGAAAAGATCCTTAGCAGAGCGAAAAGACCCGTCGCAACGGCGTCACGATTGTTTATGCACAAGATGTTCCCGGTTTGTGTGTGTGCCATTTCTATACAATTTTGCTTCCAAGCTGGTTTCAATAGATAAATTTGCCACTCAATTTTATGCTTAAAAAGTACTCGGTTGCTGCGACTGTTCTTTTGACTTCTGCCGTTGTTTATCAGCTCCCTCCATCCGTTTCCCATTTGCCAAAATTATTCTTGAATCAATATCGAGCCATGTCTACTACCGCTAACCTGGTTCCCCCACAACAACCTCCAAGTTGGAAACTTTCTGCCTCTGATATCGCTAAGGAAACTGCTCAGTACATTGAAAAGGCCGGTGCTATTGATGATTTTGTGGCTGAGAGCTTGAACGATGCTACTGTGGAGACCACTTTCAGGAAGTATGCGTCGTTCCATAATTCTCACGATAGTCTAGTCAATCAATTGACGTTTTATCAACATGTCAGCCCGGACAAGGAATTAAGAGATGCTTCAACCGAATCTGAACAGAAGATTAGGGACTTTGGTATTGAATCTGGTTTGAGAGAGGATGTGTTTAAAGTTTTCCAGAAACTACTCACATTGACACAAGATAACGATGATTATAACCATGAGACTAAAAAATATATCAAGAAAACCAATGATGAATACCGCCGTAATGGTCTAGCTTTACCAATTGAGGAAAGAAACAAAGTTAAAGAAATTCAAAAGAAATTGTCCAATTTGAGTGTGGAGTTTAGTAAAAATTTAGGTGAAAACACAGAGTTCATTTTATTCACTGAAGAAGAATTGAGTGGTGTTCCTAAAGATGTTATTGATCAATTTGAGAAAGTTGAAGAAAAAGAAGGTTTGACTAAACTGAAAATGACGTTCAAATATCCTGATTTGTTCCCAGTCTTGAAATATGCTAAAACCCCTAAAACAAGACAAAGAGCATTTGTTGGCGATCAGAACAAAGCACCAGAAAACGAGAAATTGTTGGTTGAAGCTGTCAGTCTAAGAACTGAACTTGCCAAAATCTTGGGCTACAAAAATTTCGCTGATTATGTCTTAGAAGAGAGAATGGCCAAAGACTCCACCACTGTGATCAACTTCTTGCAAGATTTGAAGACAAAATTATCCCCATTAGGGTTGAAAGAACGTGAAGATTTGTTACAATTGAAAAAGCAATATTCTGAAGAGAACAATATACCATTTGATGGAAATTATTATTTCTGGGATCATAGATTTTTTGATAACTACTTATTAGAAAAAGATTATCAAGTTGATCAACAAAAAATTGCTGAATATTTCCCAATTGAATCAACAATCAATAAAATGTTTCACTTTTTTGAAATCTTATTCAATTTGAAGTTCGTTGAGTCTTCAAATGATAAAAAATCTGTCTGGCATGAAGATGTTAAACAGTTTGCTGTTTGGAAATTAGATGATCCATCAAAACCTGAATTTGTTGGTTGGATATATTTTGATTTGCACCCAAGAGATGGTAAGTATGGCCATGCTGCTAACTTTGGGTTATGGCCCGGTTATTTAAAAGAAGATGGCTCAAGATCATATCCAGTGACTGCTTTGGTTTGCAATTTTTCAAAACCAACTAAAGATAAACCATCTTTGTTAAAGCATGATGAAGTTACAACCTTTTTCCATGAACTAGGTCACGGTATCCACGACTTGTTGGGTAATGTGGAATATGCTAAGTTCCATGGACCATCTGCCGTTTCTTGGGATTTCGTTGAAGCACCTTCTCAAATGCTAGAGTATTGGACATGGAGTAAAAACGAGTTGAAAGAGTTATCTTCTCATTATGAGAGTGGTGAGAAGATTGATGACGAGCTAGTTGAGTCCTTGATTCGCTCTAAACATGTTAATGGTGGTTTATTCAATTTAAGACAATTGCATTTTGGTCTATTTGACATAACCATTCACACAAACAATGAAAATATTGATATCTCCAAGTTTTGGAATGAATCAAGAGAAGAAATCGGATTACTAAGTAATGGCGATGTTGTTTCAAAAGGATTCAACTCTTTCAATCATATCATGGGCGGTTATCAAGCAGGCTATTTCGGATATCTGTGGTCACAAGTGTTTGCAGCTGATATTTATTACACCAAATTCAAGAAAGATCCATTGAACACGGAAATTGGTGTTCAGTACAGAGACATCATTTTGAAAAGAGGAGGCTCAAAAGATGAGACTGATAATTTGAAGGAGCTTCTAGGAAGAGAACCAAACAATGAAGCATTTTCTATCGAATTGGGTCTAAAATGAAGGTTTTTGTATAAAATATAATTTGGTTTGAAGCCCTGAAAATTTACGCATATAATTTTTTGCGTTAAAAAAGACAATATTATTGTACAATTTGACGTAAATTGTATCAAAGTTATTGAAGAAAGAGTAAACAAAATGTCCGATAAGCAATTGGAGAGTCTTATAAACGAGCTCAACTCCAAGAAGTTTGAGACTCAACTAGAACAACGAGTTTCATACAAGATCGCGTCGGCTTCAGATATGTTAGAATCAATCCCTCGAAGACCTACAAACCAACAACTAGTGAGATCTGTACTTTACATGGGACACTTGTTGCGTACGGGGACTCGAGACTCTGGAAAACAAGACCTATTGTTGAATGGCTTAGAAACCATCACATCCGTGATGGATAACTTATATCTTTTCACTAAGTTTGGGATTGGTACACAATCAACGATATTAAAGAGTCTAGGTCAACATGCAAGTAAGCTCTGGTTCTTGACACTATTAATCACATTGAATAAACTGGTGAAGAATATAATTAAGCTTGCTCGATTAAGAACCACAGTGCTTAGAGAGATTAGAAAATGTCAATTGAATCAAAATAACCAAGTGCTGACGAAATTAATCATACAGAAATATGAAACGAAAATGGATGATATTAAAACAGTTATAAATGGTGAGATTGTGGAAGTACTTGCAACATTGTTTGAATTAGGATACGTTTCAATGGAACTTTTGAAGATCAAAATTAATCCAAAATTGGAGAGATTACTTGGGTTTATAAGCACTGGTATGACACTTTACCGAATTTCAAACAACCGAAGCTGAAACTGAAGTTGAGGTTGCAGATGATTCACCTGCTTCGAGTCTTTCATCAATCCAGTTTCTGAATGCTTTCAATGCCGCATGGTCATCTTTATCTATCCAAATTGAAGACTCGTTAACATTTGTCGTATAGAGTTTCTCCTTGCTTTTGAAGTCTGCCCAATAGAACCCATTGCATTCTTTATTTTGATAGCCTGAAGCACAGAACCAGATATATCGGCCTCTGCTTTCGGGAGTTTTATAACTTCTCCTGAGATCCATTTGAGTACCACAGAGGGGACACATGGGCATTAGATCTTTGTATTTGTTGATATAGTTTCTATAGGTGAAGTTAACTCTTGTTGGACCTGCAATTTCGTGGGATTGAAGTTCTGTTGTAGAAGATACACAGTGCTTGAACTCTTCTTGGAAACCAGCATGCATGATCAGCAGCGAATTATGTGGTAAAGGTAATGAATAAATAGTGTTGAACTTAGAGCCATCAGCGTTGTATTGTTTCCTTACTCGGAATTCCCTTGTTGCTCCTAGTGATAGCGACGCGATGGTGCAATGTGGCCCAATGTACGTTAGTCTATCTGAATGCCAGTCCAAATTGTTGGACTTATCATTGTACTTATTACATAACGCAAGATCACATTTCCATGGTTCGTTGTTTTGGAAAGGCAAAGGTGTGCGTTCGCTGATTTCTCTGTTGACCAGGTCTTGAGTGAGCAGCTGAACGATTTTCATGTCGTCATTGAAAGGATTATCAGAATTCACTTCAACTCCATTGTAGTAATAAACGCTTTCTCTGGTTGAAGCTGTGTACATTTTATTAACGTGTTTGGAGACGCATTTATTGCCAAAGAGATAAAACTCTTGAGGTGCAAAGCCTTTGTTGTCCTCTAAAGTGTACTTCAGCAGAGAGTTTGCGATGTCTTGTGGAAGGAAATCGAAATGAATGGTGACATAAGGAATAGTTGATTCGATGGACTCTTTGGAGTACAAATACACAGGTTTATTGCTGTTTGTGGTGTTTGTGGAGACAACTGAAACTGTGTCTGAGGCTCCAAATAACTTGTATATGCTGCTCTGCTGTTTGTTGGAGGTAGCGACAGCGGTCGCAGTAGAAATATTATCAGGAAACGCTTCTATTAGCAAGGCCTTTGTCGAAGAAAGTGAGCCATCGCATGTGAGAAGAAGTTCCAAGAGCGACGATTCTTCGACTAAAGGAAATAACGTCTTTAGCTGGGCAAGTTTGGCACCGGTTGTGAGCCTCATTGCGTCATCTATTGTGTCTCTTTGCGGGGGGATACTTGTGACTTGTTAGTATATGTACATGTACCTATTTTGCTAATATTTGATACGGTTAATTAGGATTATAAAAATAGGCTAATTTCCCCCAAAATCAATCATCTTCTAACCAAAGCTCTATTAAATACTGAATTGAAAAGAATATGTCTTTAACAAATAGCTTGAAAACTCTCACACTAAACACTGGTGCCAAAATCCCACAAATTGCCATTGGAACTTATCTCGCACGTAACGATGAGGGTTATCAAGCAATTTTGAATGCTTTGAAAGCTGGTTATCGTCACATTGATACTGCTTCAGTGTACTTGAACGAGGAAGAAGTCGGTAAGGCAATCAGAGACTCTGGCGTCCCTCGTGAAGAAATATTTCTCACCACTAAGCTATGGGGAACTCAACAGAGAAACCCAGCAGAGGCATTGGACCAGTCCTTGGAGAGACTGGGTTTGGATTACGTTGACTTGTATTTAGTCCACTGGCCATTTGCATTCAAGAACAACGATGCGTTGTCTGTAAAGGAGAACTTCCAGACCGCCAAAGTTGAGGACAGAGAATGGAATTTTATCAAGACATGGCAATTGGTGCAGGAATTACCAAAGACTGGTAAAACAAAGGCTGTTGGTGTTTCAAACTTCTCTGTCAAGAACCTGGAGGAATTGATCAACCATTCAACCACCAAAGTGGTTCCGGCTGCTAATCAAGTCGAATTACATCCATTGTTACCTCAAAACGAGCTGGTTGAGTATGGTAAGAAAAAAGGGATTGTTATCGAAGCATACTCGCCTTTAGGTGCCGCTGATTCCCCATACTGGACGAACAAGACGTTATTGGCCATTGCAGAGAAATATAATGTGTCAATTGCTCAGATTTTGATCAATTGGGGTGTTAAAAGAGGTTATGTTGTTTTACCAAAATCCTCCAATCCAGATAGAATTAAAGCTAATCTTCAGCTCTTTGACTTAGAAGATGAGGACTTCAACAAGGTCACCGAACTGTACAAGAGTGAAGGCGAATTGAGATTGACTAAACCGGACTGGGATTACGATTTCCCATTATATGAATAGACGACGACGATTTTAGACGTTGTTTGAGCTAAGCCATACAAACTGTAGATTCAAAAAAATGTGTATTTAAATACCTGTAATTCTCTCTTCTTGTTCTTGTTCTTGTTCTTGTTCTTCTTATTCTTACTCTTATTCTCATTCTCAATCTCAGTTCTTCTTAACCAACAACTTAACAAGCTGAGCACTTTACAAGATGACGCAGACACTCACTTTGAACACTGGAGCTGAGATTCCGGTGATTGGTTTAGGAACATGGCAGTCGCATAACAAGTTTGATGGAGCTTACGATTTTGTTTTGCATGGTTTAAAGTCTGGGTATCGTCATATCGATACTGCTGGCACATATTTAAACGAAGAAGACGTTGGAAGAGCCATTAAAGACTCTGGAGTTCCAAGAGATGAGCTGTTTGTGACCACGAAAGTGTCTGGTTTATCACATAGAGATCCTCGTCGTGCATTAGAGATTTCTTTGAGAAAGCTTCAACTGGACTACGTTGACTTGTTATTGATTCATTGGCCTGTTCCAATCGATTCTACAGGTTTGGTGGATGATGAACAGTTCAATGACCGTGCTTTAATTTACAATGTTGGCCATAGACCAATTGATAAAGATTGGAATTTTGTCAAGACATGGGAGTTGTTTCAGCAGTTGCCTAAGAGTAAAACGAAGGCAATTGGAGTGTCCAACTTCTCTATTAACAACTTGAAAGAGCTCTTATCGAGCCCATCAACAACAGTCATCCCAGCAGTTAACCAGATTGAGATCCACCCACATTTGCCTCAGACAGAACTCATTGAGTTTGCAAAAGAGAAAGGAATTGTAATTGAAGCGTATTCTCCACTTGGTTCACAGAAATCACCATACTGGAACAACGAGACATTATTACAACTGGCTGAAAAGTACAAGGTCAACGTTGGCCAATTGTTAATAAACTGGGGAATTTCTCGAGGTTACGTCGTTTTGCCAAAATCAGCTAATCCAACTAGAATCGAAACAAATACACACTGTTTTGAGCTGGCGCCAACCGACATCGAAAAGATTACTAAACTAAGCGAAGGTGTAAAAGAAAGCGAGTCAAGATTTGCAGTTCCTAATTGGGATTGGCCATTATTTCAATAACTTGATAAAATAGTGGTCATTTCATTTATTTAATCTTATATACGTTGCTTTTAGGAGGAAAGCCCTCAGTAATCTGTAAATCTGTACGCTATAGTACATTAAGAACATTCGAAATAGCATATATTTAATTTGGTATAATTAATTCAGTGATTGCATCGTTGTAGCCTATACATGATGTGCACACGTTGAAACCGTTCATGAATGTGAATGTTCCATCGCGGTGGCTACAAACATGAAAAGAGTGCAATTGAGAGAGTTGAGGTGAATATTTGATGGCTTAAGAGAACTTATAGTGTCGCACACACTTTCCTTTTATTGTATTGTGGTAAAATATTGATTCAAAATATTAGTAAAATTTTGCTTGATAACGTCATTTCATTACAATCTAAAGTACCTAAAAACGTATAAAAAAGCGCCAATTTCTCCCATTTTTGGAATACAATTATCTTAACTATTATTTCTCTCAATTACTTGAAAGTATACAAACAATGGTGACATTAACTAATTCTACTGCAACCCTCACTTTGAACACCGGTGCAAAGATTCCTCAATTAGCTCTGGGAACATGGAGATCCACCGATGAAGAGGCGTACGAAGCTGTACTCAATGCCTTGAAAGCTGGTTATCGCCACATCGATTCTGCTGCCATCTATAAGAACGAGAGACCTGTGGGCAAAGCTATTAGAGACTCTGGAATTCCAAGAGAAGAGCTCTTCGTCACCACAAAATTATGGGGAACCCAACACAAGGATCCAGAAACTGCCTTGACTCAATCCCTAGAAAGATTAGGTTTAGACTACGTTGATTTGTACCTGATTCATTGGCCAGTTGCGATCACTCCAAAAGACCAGACCGAGGAATCCTTGTTAAGCATCCCAGTCAACGCAGATGGATCAAGACCAGTTGACACAGTCTCATGGAATTTTGTCAAGACTTGGGAGCTAGTCCAGGAGTTACCAAAAACAGGTAAGACCAAAGCTGTCGGTGTCTCGAACTTCTCTGTCTCCAACTTGGAAGAGCTATTAGCTAGTCCAGGCAACAAACTGGTCCCAGCTGCCAACCAAGTCGAATTACACCCACTACTACCTCAAAATGAATTAATTGAGTTTGGTAAGAAACATGGCATTGTTATCGAGTCATACTCTCCATTAGGCTCAGAGGGATCAACTTTGCTAACCAACACTACTTTGAAAACAATCGCTGATTCTTACGACGTTTCTGTAGCTCAATTGTTGATCAATTGGAATCTAAAGAAAGGTAATGTTGTTTTACCAAAATCAGTCAAAAAGGAAAGAGTCGAACAAAACTTCAGAGTCTTCGAATTAAAAGACGAAGATTTCCAAAAGATAAACGACCTGATCAAAACTGAAGGTGAAAAGAGATTCATCAATCCTGACTGGAGACCATTCCCTATTTTTAAATAGATTTAAAACAATATATATTTTAGCTGAGAATTGGTGATATATTATACTGTTGTGTCCCTTATCAATATCATCCAAAAGTAGTAATTTTCGTGATAAAACGTATTTTTTGCAGTTTTCGAAAAAGCCCATTGAAAAATTTGACCAAAACAAGACTTAAAGAATACCATAAAATTAAAAATTTATTCAAAAAGAACCATAAAAAGATGTTGCGTTCTTCTTTCAGAAGGCTCGTGTCTACAGCTGTTTCTGAGAAGAATTTCTCGGAGAAAAGCTGGGCTCAAGCTGCTTCTACAGCCGAAAGTTTCAAGGCTTCCAAGAAATATAAGAACTCTTTGTTGAATGGTACAGATAAACATGGTCCAGCTTCCTTAAGAACGAGAAGGTTCAAGATTAGATACAACTCTCCTATAGGGATCAATGAAGCTTTTGATGCGGCATACGATATACTAAAAGTGAAAGCTGACGAGAAATATCAACAGATTTCAGAAATTGATAAACAATTATTAGATAATCCACATTCTGAAGAGCTATTGAAATTGAAGAATAAACTTCTAGTTGAGGCAGAGATCAATAATCCAGAAGTGAGATTCAATTTCACATACAATGAGAAACTAGATAATGATCCAAAATACATTGATTACGAACAACCAATCTTTAGACATTTGAAACAAAAACACTGGGAAGATCATGCTCAGATGTTACTAATGCAAAGATTAGAGACATTAGCCGTTATACCTGATACATTACCTACTTTGGAACCAAAAGCTGAAGTGTCATTGAAATTCTTGAACCATACTTCAGTCAATACATGGATTGAACCTGGTAGTTTATTATCTTCTAACGTCACCACATATCCACCATCAATCAAGATCCAAGAGTATGAAGACGTTGATACTTCAAAACAGCTATACACTATTCTGATAGTGAACCCAGACGTTCCAGATGTTGAGAATAATTCATACAAAACTCATCTACAATGGGGGTTATCAAACATCAAACTAAACTATAATGATAACTTTGTGAATACAAAGAAATTATTAGAAGATAGTTCAATCAATGAAATAATTGATTACCTGCCACCAACCCCTGAGAAAAACTTACCAAAACAAAGATTTGCTGTTTGGGTTTTCAGACAACCAAATGAGATCAATGATAAGATATCTGAAAGATCATTCAATATTAGAGAATTCGTTTCTCAACATGATCTATTACCAATTGGCGCACATGTTTGGAGAAGTGCTTGGGATCTCAACGTTCCTGCAGTGAGAGAACTGTATGGTCTAGGAGATGGGTTAGTGTTCCATAAAGTTCGTGGAAAACAACCTTTGGCATAAAAAATATTGTATATAAACAAAAAGAACTTAACAAAATGGTATATATAAAACCTCTACTTGTTTGGTAATGTCATACTGATATTTCGTATATTTCAAAACTTTATTGAGTAGACAAAAAACATAAACAAACAACAATCTATGCTGTTTGTTCCTTTTAGTCCCATTACTAAAGCTTTTTGATCATAGTTTTTTTTTTTTCTTTTTAACTTCATTACCACCATTAACTCATCGAATATGGACAACAAAATATATAAATACATGGAAAACTTGAACCTCATTTACGAGTGTTGCCCTTTAATTTGGTAGGTTTTCAACGGCAGATAAAATCAACTGGGCAAAGTCTAGTTTATCATCATCAAAGTTGATCTCAGTTGGTGTGGCACTAGAGACAGGAGCAACAACAGCTTTTGGTTCCTCTTTTTTGGTTAATTCAGCGTATTTTTGTTTAGCCTCAGCGATCAAAGCTTGCTTCTTAGAAAAAGCATCAGCCTCATCAGCCTTCTTAGCAGCTGATTTCAATGTGGAAGAATGGTAGGCCCCATAAAGAATACCTGATGCAAGAGCAGTATATCTGAAAACCTGTGATTAGAATAATGTTAGTGACCGTTATAAATCATTGAATCAACTAGGCCCCAAAAAACAAATAAATAAAGAAAGCAAAATTCCTTGAAAATGGAAAAACTCCCAGGAGCACCAGGCCAGTATCAATTGAAAAAAATAAGAAGACATACGTTGATAGTAGACATCTTTTTGATTTAAAAGATCTTTTTTGAAACTCGAGCTTTCGGCTTTTTTTTCTGGTTTTTCTGGTTTTTTTGTTTGACATTTGATTTGAGAAAAAAGTCAAAAAAGTTACCCGGATTTTTATTTAAAAAAAAATATTACATAACATTAGTTCATCTGAAATAGGAAATTTCCCGATTTGGATAAATCAGCGATCTTTTGATTCATTAATTAGAGATTATATAATTTTATATATATAAATAAAATTAATAACTTGATGAGTTTCCACTTAGATTCTAAATTCTTTATTGCAGATTTTTGTCTCTGCTCGTTGTTGAATCTATTTTAAAAAAAATGCTTGCCAACTCACTCAAACGCAGTAAGTACCTCATATTTGCCCTCGTTGCAGTTCTGTTTGCTTACATTTTAGCGTCGCACTCATGGAGACCACGGGTCATCAACACTTCTATTAAACGATTCTCAACTACCTCTACCTCTTCCTCAAACAGCTATGCCAACCTCTCTTCAAAATATAACATTGCTGTCGCATTCCAGCCCAAGGAGAGAGACGAGAACAAGCTGATCGGTGAACATTTCAAATCCAAGAAACTAGAGTCGCCATCTGGGGAGGATAATCTATTCATAGCTACGAGAAATCAGGACGAGATCGCTGTTGGTGTAGCTGATGGTGTTGGAGGTTGGTCAGAGCTTGGGTTTGACTCAAGTGCTATTTCGAGAGAGCTTTGTAATGCCATAGGCAATCTGTTCTCCGAGACTAAAGATCCTTTAAAGGCTTTTGAACCAAGATCCATACTAGATGAAGCATTCACAAAGATTCAAAATGAAAAACTAGTGGAGGTTGGTGGAACCACTGCCTGCGTTGGTGTTTTCAAACCAGATGGTACTCTGGATATTGCTAATTTGGGGGATTCATGGTGTGGTATCTTCAGACAGAACAAATTGATTTTTGAAACCAAGATTCAGACTCATGCTTTCAATACTCCATACCAATTAGCTATAATACCAGATGCTATCTTGAAACGTAAGAACGGTGCAAGATTCATCAGAGATAAACCACAAGATGCGGATAAGTATGAATTTAAGGTGCAAAAGGATGATATAGTCTTATTCGCTACTGATGGTGTCATTGATAATGTTGATTCCAAAGATATCGAAATCTTTTTACAGGATAACGAAAAATTGCCATTACAAGATATTGCTACAAAATTCGTTTCACAAGTTAATAAATTAAGTCTTGATGAAACTTTCCCATCTGTTTTCAGTCAAGAGTTATCTAGAATTACTCGCCAATCATACTCTGGAGGAAAAGAAGATGATATTACAGTTGTTTTCGTTAAAGTCAGGGAATAAGAT
>JAJLXD010000123.1:115756-144703 GCA_030571115.1 Wickerhamomyces sp. yHMH617
AAAAAAAAACGCGTGAAACATCACTAATCTTCATACTTTGATTGTAGAATGTACTGTATGATTTGATCCTTTTGATCTTTGCGGCGTTTTTCTTCTTCGACAACATTTGTAACAAATGTAACATCTTGGGGCAGTGATAAATTCTTAGATAAGATACCTTTTCCTTTAGATTTTGTTACTAAAGTGAAAGGTATAGTACCGTTTTTAGCAGTTCCTGAAAGAACATCTTTAGTTTTGTTAACTTCAATGTTTGGTGGAAATTCAATATTTAGTTTGTTAGTTTTTTGGGAATGCATACTTTCAAGGACCATTCTATTGAATTCTTTCTCTAATTCATCTTCGATTTTTGCTTCTTCTTCTTCTACCAACTTACGCTCATAGGCTTCGTAAGTCAACTTAGCAACTTCATCATGTTCATCTTGATCTTCTGTTTCAGTTTCTTGTTCAATTTTATCAAAAGAGGATGAATCTCTGTCAAGATCATCCTCGGTGTCTTGATTATCTCCTTCTTCTTCATCATCATCATACTCTTCTTCCTCGTCCTCCTCTTCATCTTCATCGTCCTCCTCGTCTCCTTGGGAATTTTGCTTGTTATTAACAGCTTGGTTTAGCCTTTCTACTGATTCTTTTAAACTAGTTGCCCTTTCAAATTTGTACCTTTCAAAGGTATGTATAATCTTGAATTCAAAATCTTTTGGAATTGGATGATCTTTCAAAAAGATATAATAGTCAAAGAACATCAAAACTGTGTCAGTATTTTTTTTTCCTGGTTTTGCCCCGTTTACTGTCAATGCATCGAGCAAAACAGTGACCATCTGTATTCTGAAGTAATCATCAGGTGGATCTATTTCTGATATTTGGGTCCAATTTGGATTATTATTTGGGTGTCCAAAAGTTAGAACCTTGTACACCAAGTCATGAATTATCTTTAATCCTATGATTTTCCGTTCATGAAGCTCTGCAATATATTTACAGTGAGCTAGTCTTATTCTATTATATCTGTAATCATTGATCTCCATGTTTCTGATGATTTCTTCAATAATTGTATCAACAACGTATATCTTGAAATTACCACCCATATTTTTCAAAATATGGGATAGAGCAACTATGTTTTCATAATTGATCTTTTCAGGTTTCACAAACAGAGAACAAACAGTCTTTAAAATATCTTTATCTTGAAAGTCGGCCTTCAAAATTAATTTTCTTATAGTATCATAATTCGTTAAATTTAACTCTTTGCTGACTAACGTTTTGAGGAAAATCTGTTCTGGTTTCAACACTTTTGTATTGCTTTGTAATGATTTGACACTTGGAGGTTTCAAAACAAGAAATAGATTCGAAATTGCTTCTTTGTTACTAAGTGTTAGTTTATCGTTTTTTCTTTTAGTTTCTAACAACGTCAACATCTCTTCCATTAAATCATTGTGTTCATGCAGCAAATACCTTCCACTGATTTCGAAAAATATACTTAAAATTTCAATGTTGTTGGGTGTTGCTAAATTCAATATCAAACTTCTAATCTTGTGGAATACAACATGCACCGGTATCAATTCGAATTTAATCATCTCACTGAAGAACAGAATGTTTCTAAAATTTAATCCATTATGATAAATTTGTGATCTGAATCCTTGATCAAGGTACTGTAGAACTTCATCTCTGACATCATTTAGATATGGTTCGTTGCTTTTCAAGAATCTGGCATAAACTTTACTTTTACCTTCATCCCTACTTAAAGTGATATGTTTAGTAAGTCTGTTTTTAGAGGCTTTGTTGTTTAATTTCAAATTCCAGAACTCTAAAACCGTATCATCAACTTCTTTAATGGTACTCGAAGTCTCAAGCTTAACCAAAAAATCGTTCATCTCTTGAGCTTTTGATTCTTTATCGATTGATGCCGATGATTCCACCAGAACTGGTGGAATTTCAATAAAGGTGGTATAAAATTTACGTTCCTCGTCATTAGTCCATACTGTCTCCTTTGTGACTATCACAGTATCAGATTCAACAACCTGTTCATCTTCGTCTTTATATTCAGGTAGCTCCAAATCGAACACAGGTGCAAGTATTTCAGCTGCAGATTTGAATGATTCAAACAGAACAGATAGTTCTTCATATTCTGTTTCCAGTTCCTCCATTACTCTACCAGTTCTGATTTGCGCTTTGAACTTCCTTTGCGATATATCACGGAGTTTCTCATGTAGTGCTTTTGATCTATTAAGAACTGCCTCAGTGAATGACTTCAAAACAGAAGCTACTGATGAATCAGTCTCTATGAGATGTGGGAATCTTTTAACAAAACTTGTTGCAATGGATAAAGTGAGTCCAGTACGCATCTTGTAGCCCAACGCCTCTTTCAATACGGCAATAGTGATCGTATCACCATTTTTGGTTCTTTGAGTAACGAATGCAGGAACACTTGGAAGTTTACTTAGATCATCAAATAAACCCACAGAAACAAACTCAATAAAGATACGAAGAAGTACTTTCACTTTAGATATACGATCTTTCTCATCTTTCTCTGAAAGATTGGCTGAAGGTGATGGATTTTCTAGATTTTGTAACAACCATTCAAGCAGTCCAGGTGTGAAAGTTACAGAGAACCTTTGATGCAGAGCACTAGTAATCTCAACAGCGGCTGGAATATCTTGCGATTTAGTACACTTTAAAAGTCCTTCTTGAGTACCTAAGATCAATTCAGATTCGTATTTCTTTAAAGACAAAGAGTTGATCTCCTTCAATAACAGCCCAAGAGATTCCTTGTTGATTGAGGTTTTCAGTTTCCTCACGAATGCTGTGTTCTTCTTTAAACTCGAGTCTAAGGCTGTTGGTTCAACAATATCACCATCCCATGCACTCAAATTTCGTACTAAGAGCTCTTTCCTTCTCTCCTTCAAACACTGTTAGCCCAATTTCTAGAAGCAGCAAAACAAACTGAGAAAAAAACACTTACGTCATCCATCGCAGACCTAACAATCCTGAGCTCAATCAGATTCGTTGCAATACCAGATAAAAACCGATACCAACTTTTTATTTCTTTCAAGCTATTTATATAAGTAACTTTTCATCAAATATTTTTACCAAAACATAATATAAAAAACCGCGAATATTTCCTTTTCCAGATTTAAAGGTATAAAGTATAATCGCGAATGTTTCGGTGAGTTTGACATTTTATTCTAAAATTAAATTTGAATACATTTCTATACAAAGAATCTGGGTGATTGGATAAATCAGACTTTTGGAAGGTTGTGACTCTGTGATTGAAGCTTTTGTGCTAGGATTTGGGCGTCTTTTTTCCGGCTTTTTGTTCAGGAGTTTTATAGCTTCTTTTTATCAGTGCTGCAATAGACAAAATCTCATGAAGAATGAGCCAGCCAGTGAAACCAAAAGGTCGTGTGCTCGGTGTACCGAAAGTGACGATTGATCCAGTTACACCAACACGTTCTGATGACCGAAAAAGTTTTGTCAATTCTCCCGTACCTACCCACCTCTCAGTTGAGCCGCAACTTGCTTCGCCATTTATCACTAATACACCAGATCCTACCCTAATCCAATCAGCTGTTTCCAGTGCTGCTCCTAGTCCCATGCCAAACAATGATTCTAAGGATACACAGACAGAGTCAGGTGGATTGGCATGCCCCATTTGTGATGAATTGATGGTGAGCTTGTTGCAATTGAATCGACATCTTGATGATGAGCATCTGTTAGGAAATAGCATATTAGTTGATGAAACTGCACCGAATAGAAATAACGGATCCCCAAGGAATTACTTAAGTATACCATCGCCAAATGAGGATCTACGCTCTTGGCTGAAGAAAGGGAATGACGTGAAATCAAAGATCCAGACAGTGATCCCAAGAAAGTTTGTTAAATTGGATATATTTGAAAACAACACCAATTTCAGTATTGCTGATTCTTCATCGAGAGACAGCTCATCTACATCTTTAAGCAATATACCCAACGAAGTGATAGTGACGAGAAAGCATTGGAGAAAACCACATGGACACGATATTTGCTCATATGAAGATTGCAAGAAGCAGCTCAGTATTAAAAATGGAATTGTGAATTGCCGAAAATGTGGGAAACTTTACTGTCATGAACATTCAAGTTTCAGGGTTAGATTGTCTTCTAATACAGATTATGATACTAATGGTGCGTGGTGTCGTTGCTGCGAAGAATGTTTTACGAATAAACCTGGGTATGAAGATCTGGGCTTTCATCGGGATCTATTTGGCGCTTTCAAGGCAAAGAGACAACTGAAGATCAATGAAAGACAGTTATACGAAAATAAGCTTGAAAGAAGACTTCTGAATCTTGCCACAAAATTCAGTCAGATTGATAGGGAGTTTAAATCAAATGAGTTCAATAACAATTTCTTGACTTTTAGAATTAATTCAAAGAAACGGGACGCTGAACAACAAATAGTTCAGTGGGAAGATGAGAAAGGCGTGCTAAACTGTTTTATTTGTTTGAAACACTATTCTTTCACATTAAGAAAACACCATTGTCGCCTGTGCGGTAGAGTTGTTTGCGGGTCTGACATAACGGAATGTTCTAAGGAGATACCTGTAGATGTTCTTACAGATTTATTGGATGATTTACCCAAAATTAATAATAATTCATTGGTCAGAATATGCAGAAACTGCAAAGATGTTCTCTTTTTGAAAAGGAATTTTACGCAAGATACAAGAACTTCACTCTCTCCTTTATTATCGATGTTTGAAACCCAACAGAATTTGAAGAAGAGTATATTGTTCTTGATGCCCAAATTCAGGAATTTATTGATAGATCTTCAAAGTGATAAGAACCTTAAGAGTAAATCCATACTAGCTGAAGCATCAAAACAGAGGACAAAGTTGCTTGACTCCTTTGGACTATTTGACAAACTGACGAAACAAATCATTGCATTAGACTGCTCGCTTGATGATGAAAAGAGACTGCAATTATCGATACAAACTGAATCTGCAATTTTTATACAGCAGAACATGGGACCATTGAAACAATTGCCTAGGATCCTAAAACAGATAGAGGAAGACACTAAAAAACAGGAACTTCCTCGATTATCCTACCATGATATCCAGCAGATCAAACAAAATAGAGAATCATTAATGGTGCTGAATGAACAAAAGTTTTTAGTCAGTGAAATGATTGAAACTTGTAAAAAACAAAGAAGATACGATGAAATTGCCACTCTATCTGAGAACTTAAGTGAGATCACTAACCAGATTGAGCAATTAAAGTTGCAATTGGGAAATGAAGGATTTTGAATAAACCAATATCAATAAAATTCCAGGGCTTCGTAACAACGGTGTATAAAAAAAATCAAAAAAACATCATTGTAAAAACTTGCAACTTTATGATAGCTTAGTTGTAATCCTAACTCTGGACACATTGCATAGATGGTTCTCAATCTGGAGATACGAGAGAAAGAGTTGAAGTTGCTACAGGCGTTTCTTCAGCCCAAAACTGAAATGTCTCCGAAAACTACACTTATTTATGGAAATCCATCGACTGGTAAATCAACATTGGTTTCCCGTCATCTGAGTTCAATTGGTGTAAAAAGTTCTTGGATAAATTGTGATGAGTGTGTTTCATTGAAGATACTATGGAAACGGATATTCCAAAATATCCAGCTGGATTCAGGGCTAATAACAAAAGACGAACTTGAGTATGATCCATCAGCTACGTCATCCTTCCAAGGTTTTTTAAAAGCCATGCATGATTTCTTCAATGATTATGAGTACACTGATCTACACTATTTGATTCTTGATAGAGCAGATCAGATCATGGAAGGTGCAGATTCCATGTTTTCCCACTTTGTGAAGTTTCAAGAAGTGACACAAATCAACAACCTTTCAATTATTTATATAACGACGACCTTACCTAAAAAAATCATTACAAGCTCCATACCCAATATATTCTTCGAAAATTATACGAGTGACCAGATACAGACTATGCTGGAAGAATTCGATGAGTGTCGATTTCCTTCTGACTTGAATATACCCTCAAATATCGCCTTATCATTTTGGAAAAATTATGCTAAGCTTATAGTTGATTCCTTTTTTGCATACACAACAGATATAACGACACTCCGGACGATTGCTATATCTCTTTGGGATGATTTCATTAAACCAATAAAAGACGGTGAATTGAACGCTAGTGAATTTCTAGGGGCTTACAGGAGGAATTTCAAACTCTTATCGTCTGAGTTTGCAGTTACTGATCCGATTCTTCTAGAGCTAGAGGAGTCATTGAATCTGAATCTATCCACCGTTTCCAAATATATACTGATAGCTGCTTACATTGCTTCTTTCAACCATCCCAAACAGGATTGGTTACTATTCTCCAAATTGAAAGAATTTCGTCGTGCTAGAAAAGTGAACTTCTCAACTAAAAAGGGTAAGATTAGTTCCAAATTGATCGATGGTCGGTCGTTTGATTTAGAGAGGTTGTTTGCTATTACGCATGCAGTATACAATATTGACTCACCACAGTTGTTAGCATCAAATATCGATTTAGTGACACAAGTTGCTAATTTATCAAGTTTGAAACTTATATTGAAGTCACAGAATCAAGATTACATTAGCGCAAGAACAAAATGGAAGATCAATGTAAGTTACGAGTTCATTAAACACCTAGCATCTGATGTTTCTTTCCCAATTGAGGATTATTTAATCGAATGATTTTATCTCTTTGATATGTTTAAATTCTGTATCTCCAAATCTTCGCACTTCAACTTGATCATTGAAATGATTCTCTTGCCAGTATGTCATTTCATATGCTGAATGTGGTCCATGTATATGATCGTCACCTATCCACTTGAACTCCCATGTAGCCTCTGTGGAATCTTCCTTGGGCTTGACATATGACTCACCGGTTTCTTGTTTATACTTGATCATTAGTTCTTCTTTCTCAAAGTCATAAATCTCCTTGAAACCCTTTTCAATCAACGTTTCACATAAATCAGTTATTTGTTCAATTTGTGATTTACGATGAAGTTCCTCTTCTAATTGTTCTTTGGTGGGACGTAACTTTTTGGAGGGTTTTAACTTATTCTTATTGAGCCTTTGTAATGCCTCCAACGAAGATTCAACAGGTTCTAAGAGACCTATTAGATTATACAAAAGGTCTTTAATCGACTTGGATTGTTTTTGATTTTGTTTGTGTCTTGATGCTTTGTCACGTTGTTCCTGTGCAATTTTAGCTGATTTTATCTGTTTCTTGTTCACATATCCTAGCCACTCGTCCTCGTCGTCGTTATCTGAATTTTCAATTGGAACGAAGTTCCCATCAGCGTCGAAAACACCCTCTTGCTTTTCATTCTTTAAATTAAAAGCATCAATTTTAGGTTCATTTTTGGGTACCTTTTTACCGGTGTGCTCTGATTCTTGGTCGTTGTAATAGTCATAATCATCTTCACTCTCTGATTCTTCACCAGTAGACTGTGGGAGAGATTCATCCTCAAGTTCTAATTCTTTCTCAAACTGGTCCATGTTCAATAATTCCATCTTTGGCTTTTTAGTTCTCTCATGTGGTTTCGAAGTGTCACCATCTTCGTCCGAAGCAAACATATCACTGTCATTATCATCATCATTATCATTATCATTATCATTATCATCAGCATTGTTTGGCTCTTTGATAGCTTGGCCATGCTCGATATCTTCATCTGAGGAATCATCGTGATACTGAGTGGCATCGATGCCTTTCCTCATTCTTCTTGTTTTCCGATTACCACCGACATCTTCATTAAGAAGATCCTCATCAGAGATTGCAGGGTCATTGCTATCATCCCGATTCCTCTTGAGCTTCAGAGGGTTCAGAGGATCAAATACGAACTCGCTACTAGACATCTATTTGTATTTGTTACCTTGTTTTTAGAAACATTTGTTATTTGTTATTAACAAAAAAAAATTGTTTTACTGGTCTTAATTTTATTTACCCGAAGACCCCCAATAACCACAGTAACCAAATAAATACATCACCACATTCCTTCATCGTTGAGGTTGTCTATACCGTTCTGCCTCTTCTTGTCATCACTAGTGCCGCTGATGAGTTGACAGAGGTCGTCAATCTGCTTCAAGGAGATGGTCTTTTTTGTTGGTAGCAGATTAGTGAATACTCGCAGTTTGTTTCTTATTCTACTCAACATGGCCTCCGTCTCTACTACATTGCCATAGTCGTTATCCATCTTCAGATTACTCACCAAAGCCTCCAGTTGCTGCACTTGTGATGCTACTTGTGGCGAAATGTCTTGAGACAGAGCCCCGTCCTTCACCTGTTCCAAAAGAGCTTGAACCATGCCGGCTATCAGAAATCGTTGGAGACCAACTTGTAGGCCATACTCTTTACCTTCAAGAAGAGACCTCTTTGCAGATTCTGCCTGGCCCTCGGCAAAACCCTCGTTGTAAAACCTGGAAAGTTAGCAGCAGCACAAAAACACAATATCAGAGACACAGAACTCACTGCTCTTCGAGATTCAGAACATCATCAAAGTCCATCGCAATCACTTTTTCCACCTCCACCGTTTAATTTGTAAAGATCAAGCTGAATTTTTTTAATACATATGTAATACAAATAAATAATAGTGATATTTTCGCGGATTCCCATACTCAAAAAAGGTGTCAAAACTAGCACACATTTCCATAACTGTCAGCTGGTGGGTGTTATGGAGACTGGTATTGGGAAAGTGCCGCTAGATAAAGAGGACCTGAAGCTGTTTCACAAGTCTCTTCCTTACAGGGTTGTTATTAATGACGAGAACTACGAGCTGGACTCGGATCTCCTAAACTTTATAGACAACCTGGTGACTTACAGAGAGCACAACTATTACAACTACGATGTGCCTATAGATGATGCTGAACTGGACTTGATATTGCATAATTTGAAACAACGACTGTTTTTAACACAAGCAGAATACCATCAGGACCTCATTGGGTATTTCAATCATATATATGGCGTAAATTCCCGTTCAACTCCATTAGTTGATATTCAGGGACTGATATGGCATTCTGAGGAACAAAGGACTAAACTTCTTAAAGTACGTGAATCTAAACACAATTCTTTCACAAATATCTCCAATTCCAAAGAGGCTGCAAAACCTGGTGTAAATGTTGAATTGGATTCAGATATGGATACTTGGAGCTTTAGGCAGTACTTTAACCTACCCAAACCAAGGCTCTCACATTTTCAACTACGAAACAATCTGGTGTCTTCAAATAGTAAGAAGGAAGTGTATTATAATGAGGTATCTTTGGGGGGCACTGATGACTATCCAAGTCATCCAATTATCAAGAAAGTTGACACGTTTGACGGTCAGATAAGTACGGTGTTGGATTTAAAACATGACCCTTTGGATAGAATTTCCACAATAGAGGTTAATGACAGTCTGCTATTAGTTGGGACATTAAATGGGTCCTACCATATCAAGAATCTTATAACTAATCAAGTTGAGAAAAAGACATTGACAACTAGTAACAATGGTATCATTAACTTCATAAAGATATACAACGATTCAATACTCTTTTCAGCAAATGACGGTGTTTTGATCAATGTTGACATAAGGACATTATCCAAAATATCAGAGATCCCATTCCCATGGGCGATCAATTCCATATCAACTTGCCCTTTCAATGACAAGATTAAATTGATTGTTGGTGACAACGTCAATTCTTTCATAATTGATGAAAGAGTGCATTTAAACCGACCTGTAAACATCTTGAAAGGTCACATGGATTTCACGTTTTGTTGTGATTGGTCTCATGATGGGATTCAATTAGCTACTGGAAACCAAGATGCAACAGTCCGATTATATGACATTCGAAATTTGAAAGAATCAGAGTTTGTGCTAGGGGGTGAGATTGACAGTTCAATTCGAACAGTAGGTTTCAATCAGTCAAGTGATACCTTGGTGTTCACAGAAAGCATCGATTATGTGAATATTGTTGATTTGAAGAGCTTACAACGAGATTCTATTGGATCTAAACAAGTTATATCACTCTTTGGTAAAATCATTGGATCTCAATTTACGAACTTCGATGATGAGGATGGCGAACTTTTGACAATTGGGATAAGCGATGATGCTATTGGAGGAATATTACAATATGAACTAGAAAGTAGAGCTAAATGCATTGATTATGATTTTGTTTAAGCAACTACTTTTCCATCCAACACCTGTTTGCCTGTTTTCTTGATCGTCTCAAGGACGTCATTGTAAGGTAGTGTAGATGATACATCAACCGTCTGCTTTTCGAGAGATATATTAACGTTTTCCACACCTTCTTTCTTGGTTAGTGCTCTATTAACGGCATTAGAACAGCCTTTGGAGATGGTCAGCATGAGATTCAGAAGCGAAACGAATAAATAGAAAAACTTACCTGAACATGACATCTTGACGTTGAATTGATATTGATGAGACATTTTGATATGGTAAAGGATATGGGGATGGGAACTGAAAATTAACGGCAATTTGGCACCTTTTTAACCTTTTTTTCCCTTGATGTAAAAGATTATTAATCTTTCATTCTTTGTCACGTGATATTGGATAAAATGTGCGTTATTGAGTGGTTTTAGCTGCTTCGAGCAAATTCTGCTGACGGTGAGCTCTAGTACCTCATTGTCTCTACATGCGATAAAGGCTACTACATTGACTTTGTGTGATTGACATGCTATTACTGTGCAATTGAGTTATCTAAATTAAAAACAAAAATTCTAGTACTGTTGGTTAGAAATTCCAAAATCTTATATGAAGAAAAGCACACATAGGAAAATTGGTTCAAGACAAATAATCAGGGGTTTGATGAATGTTGGATTGGAACTAGGTATCAACATAGTCAGAGACTCTGAGTGAGCTGAGATCGGTTATCATCATAAAAGTCTTGAATATACTCCTGGTGAGTTGCTGGGAAAAATAACATACTGATGAACAAAACTGGCAATACAGCACAGCCAATCCACGAAGGCTTGCCTATGCAATGAATGGCAGAAGTCACAAAATCACAATGGAAATTGGATTACTGTTATAGAAAAGTCTATTGAATTGTTAACAAAGTTGAAAGTTTTATAAAGAAAAATTTTATTTTATTGGACATTTCGCGAATTGTTAAATTGTTCGCGAAATATATATAACTAATTGTGCAGCACCGGGTAATTGGATATAAATCTGTTTAGGGCAAACTATGCGTGAAGATATAAGAGAAGAGCCACGATTGAGCCCTTTACGAAACCACATTGAAACCGCAAGCGAAGCTTCTACGAGATCAGATGTTGGTATAAAATAAATAAATAAGTGCGCAATGCCCCCAAATCACATTTAGATCTAACAGACCCTGAAATCTGGCTATAAGAATGACTACAGATCAAAAGCCAGGAAGTGCTGGTCCTTCTACTGCCACAAGATTACCTCAAAATTATGTCGTTGATGAAAATGGTGTGAAGAAACTCTCTCCAGATGTCTATGAGAAGGCAAAGTACCCAGAGTGGTTACCTACTTGGGACCCAAACCAAACTTTCCCTGGATTCAAAGCAAATAAGTCTTTTGTTGATCGTGGTTTGTTTGGTGATCCATTATATCGTAACTTATTTCCAAAAGGTTCTAAAATTGACAAGATTGATATAACTCCAAATTTTGGTGTCGAAGTCAGATCCGGAGTTCAACTATCAGAATTATCAAATGAAGCTAAGGATGATTTAGCTCTACTTCTAGCTGAAAAGGGGTTTGCAGTTTTCAGAGATCAAGATCTTAAAGATAAAGGATTGGAGTTCAATAGAGAATTTGCTGAGCACTTTGGTCCTCTGCATGTTCACAGCTTCTCAGGTGCTCCATTGAACTACCCTAATTTTCATATTGTCTACAGAAACAATGATGAGGCAATCAATGAGGATAAGGTGATCTCTCCTCATATTGATTGTAACTGGGAGCCAAATGCAGTTGGTGTGACAATCTTTGCAATCTTGGAAGGACCTAAGACTGGTGGTGATACTCTATTCTTTGATTCTCAAGAGGTTTATAAAAGACTCTCACCTAAATTTCAAAAATCATTGGAAGGTTATAGCTGTCTCCACTCAAACGTGGTCGCTGCAAACACTAACGGTACAATCAACAATTTCATAAGAACTCCACCAGCTGAAAACTTCCATCCGCTGGTAAAAGTTCATCCAGTTACTAAGAAGAAATCCATATTCTTCAGTTATAGATTCACTGAAAGTATAGAAGGTTTGAAACCAGATGAAGGCAAACTAATACTGGAGTTCTTGAGAAACAAAATCATGTCCCAACCTGATTTACATTTGAGAGCTAGATGGGAGCCAGGTACTGTTGTCCTGTGGGATAACAGAAGAGTGTTACACTCTCCTGTTGCAGATTTTGACAATTCACCAAGACACTGCTATAGATTGTCTACGTTAGCAGAAGTTCCAGTTGAAAAATTTGAGCAATTGGAGCCAAATGTTCAAGCTCTTGCAGATGAGCTGGAATCAAAATTGAAGTTAGCACATCAAGAATAAACAAAAATGTATATAATGACGTTGTCATAAAATGGATACGAGATCAATCCAACTAAAAAAGTAAAGTTCTAAAAGAGCTTTGTATTTTATTGTAATCTGTTATAATGTTCTACTGAAAAAGTTTATGTAAGATGCCACTTATTTTTTCGCATTTCCAAAACAAGTAATTTCACAAACACCCCTTTGGGAAATTTTGCAAACAAGTGTCCAGTTGCCACTCAAGATAACGCCAAAAATTCAAAGAAAACCAGCCTAGAGCTCAGTTTTTGACACTTTTTGAGATAAAAATGGTATAGGAATATACCCCTGATCTGTTGCTCTATTCTCATAAAATTTTAGCTATATGTGTCTAGTAAAGATTTTAAAATGTTGGCTTTGGAAGTTCTGGATTCTTTATTTCGCTCTCCTTATTTTGTTCCACAGTGTTCTTTCTGGATGCTGTAGCAACTGGGTGTTGCACCAACCAGAGAAAATAGGGGATACCCGCCTTGGTTGTCCTGGTTCTCAAGAAAGTGACCAATCAGAAGTGGCTAAATCGCGAAGAATCTGCCAATTTTTGAAAAAGTTGTTTTTTTTTTATAAAAAATTTTTCAATTTCTTCAATTTATGATTTTTTAAATTTCTTTAAAACCGACAATTTTCACAAAATCGCATTTTTGGCAATTCTTTTTCTCATTTTTCGCAACTTTTCTGAAATTCTGCAATTACCACAAAAAAGGCAATTATCAGGATTATAGAAACGAAATTTGTTTAAAAACATATCACCAAATTAGTTTGATAAAAAACTCAAAGTTTTAATCGAAAAGCAACTGACGCCTTAATTGTGCAGCTCAGTTCTTGTTGTTTGTTCTCCTTCTTTTGAAAGTGGTTTTTCTCTTTTTCTATTTATAACTTTTAGAAAGATGGTTGTCGCTACAAATCCTCTCGTCAACAAAAGTGCATTGAAACGAAAATCATTTACACTGTCCCAACCAAATACATGTTCGGTCTCTTTTGCTCCAAACAAGAAGCTTTGTTTATCACCATCCATCTCAAGAAGAAACTCTGCTGCTGCTTTGTATTCATGTTCTTCATCGGAGGATGATGACTCTGAAACTGAAGCTGGTTACTTGAATAATCAAAGAAGAGCCAAGAAGAGAAGTTTCTCCATGAAAAGATCTGCTAGCTTTGCTGATAACAAATTGTGCCATGCGGTTTCGAAGTACAGTGATGTTGAAGAAGGTGATGAAGAAGAAGACCGTACGAAGTCTTGTCAAATTAGGGATCATGAACTAAGAAGTTTGTCTAAACCACTCGATACTTGTCTTGACTTTGATAATAAAAGCCATCGTGGCTCTGTATCAAGTACTCAACTATTCTTTTCTGATTCCAAAACCGTCAGCAAGAAATCTCATGTTGATTATGATAGAGCTGCTAGAAATCGTTGCTTTGATTATTTGGTGGGTGCAATTGATGAAGCATGGGCTCGTTACTGTGATGCTACTTCATATGCTGAAGATGAAGCTTATAGAAACGTTGAATATCTGCCAAATACCCCAGCATCTCTTGCTATGTCAGAATATGAAGATGATGATGATGATGAAGAAGAAGAAGAGTTAGTGCCTTCCAAACCTCAAAGCGTTTCTGGGTACTCGAGTGACGTTGAATTGAAAAGAGTCAGTTCGCATCCCGGAAATGTTAGATTGCAACAATTGAAAGATCGTTTGTTGAAAGCTAAATATTATCTACAAGATTACTTAGATGGGACTGAACCAGAGGAAGCTATCACCTTCTGGAAACGTTGGGATCTTGTAAAATATGCTACTATTGAATTAGTTGAAGATGATGATGATGATGAAGTTATTGAATCCACAACAGAGGATTTAGAAAAAGGTCGTCTTTATGGTTGTTTTTGAGAAATAATTATGAGCGGAGAAGAGAAGAGTAAGTGCTGTACATTAGTTTTATGAACCTGTTATATTATAGTTTGAGATTTGGTTTATGCTGGCTGTTGGTTATCGAGAATAAAACAGAAAATTTTTAAAAAAAGATATATGTCGGTTATAGTTTTAGTTACTGGAGTTATTATTATGGGTTATGTTCCAAGTTGGTTATTTAATATGGTTGTTTTGATTTTGAAGTTATGTTATTCTGTTTTGATACATTCTATTTTGCATTATGAACTTGAATAAATGGAACAACAGTTCTTATACATTGATATTATAATTAGTCGTAGTTTCTTGCTTTGTTTGTAAAAGTGATTTACTTGCCGTAATAGCATATAACTTAATAACAAACCTTTTCAACTGTAACGAATTCTGAAGAAAATTACTCATATTTATGTGAGATGTTGATGATCCAGAGCAACTGTTCTTTAAAGTGGCTTCTAAATTCTTATATTTCTTTTGTTGAACGTCACTATTGAACAAACACACGCCATCTGGTGCGCGTTTATTATGGGCTTCGTAGGTAGTCCGATATTGTTGATCAAATGACTTGTAACTTTCCCAAATATAATTGAGAATTTGTACAGTAATTGCTTCATCAATGAATAGGACAGAATATCTTAGGTCTAAACTTCGTGATGTCATCCCTATTATTAGCTCAAGTAGGTTGGTGTTAACCAAAGGTTCGTTTTGAAAAAAGTTGAAAAGATGGTTCATAAGTGAATTGACAATAGAGCTTTGTAGATTCAATACTTTCGGAATGAGCAGCTGAGGTGAGGTTTTTTTTGCTCCTTGATTCAGTAGAAACTCGATGCATAAATCGATTCTTTCAAGTAATTCAAGATACAAATCTTCATCTGCTTCGACTATCTCTTGTACTTTATAGGTAAGATCATCAATATTTAACATCCTATACGTTGTTGGAAACAGTTCATGGCTTATGGTAAACAACACATCATCAAATTCGCTACTTCTTGAAAGCACAAATAGATTCAATGTATTAAAGATAGAAGCTTTCAACAATATATGAGAGTGTTTGTCATTTAAATGATCAACAAACATGGTCACAATAGAATGAGTTGATGTACTCCAATATTTCTCTGAAAGGTAATCAGCAATATAGCAGCTAGTTACCGAATTACTTTCAGAGGCTAAAAGGCCAATGAAAGTTTGGCATAGAAGATAGACAGTGTTTGTATTTGAGTTTTGATCTTGATAGTACAAATTGATAACCTTGTTGATAAATGAATTTTCCAAGGCAGTCAAGAACAAATATTGTACTGAGGCATCAGAGCAGCAAGATAAGAGATTTAAGAGGAAGCTGAGATACTCTCTGAATTCAATGAGCTGCGGTATGTCTCTATTTTCCGCAACATTTTTCAACAATTGATTGTATGAGCACAATTGATTAAAAGGTGAACATAACCCATTTATAGCCATTGCAGGAACGTCACTACCCAAAAGCCATTCTTTCAAGATTTTAGAGCGTTCAGATGCAATAACAAGATGAAGAACTATCTCTCTTATCTTTGAACTCAAGAATTCGTCTTGCATTAACAAAAATCTCTTAACAACTTCGAATATAGGCAAACTTGACAATGAGAGTTTGAGTCTATGAGATATGAACATAGTATCCGGTTCTAGAATAGCAGCTGTGAACCAGTAATCAGAAATTGTGGGCATTGTCTGATTATATTTTATTATGGCTATAGTGAAATGAAGTAATCTATCAAGATTATCAGTTTCAAGAAATGAACTCTTTGAGCAGCTTATCAAGAAAAAGTAAAGCACTTTAATGGCCATTTTGAACTCCTTACTTAAACAATTCACTGACTCATCATAAACCTTTATCATTTCCATCAATAGGATTTCAAACAAGTTTACAATGTTATTATATGCTGACAAAGGGTGTAGCTCGATTGGATGTATGGCCAATAGCATTAATAGGTCATTATCCAACAAATCAAATATTAGATGGGACTCTCTTGTTAGTTTCACGTAAAGTGTCAGAAGGCTTGATCTAAACTCCAAACCTAATGGCTTATGCTGAGTTTGGGATATTAGAATGTTGTTGTAATCATGTGGAACAATGGGTATCATAAACAAACCTTTATAAAAGAATCAATCAAACGCCATTTCAATAGGAATACTAGTTCGTCCAACTCACAACATTTTGCAAGTATTTGCCTATTTGCATTGTCTTTGCCCAGAACGTTGGGTGTACTCTGGGTTTTCGGTTGTACCGTTGAACTGATCACATTGGTGTTAACACCCAAAATAACTCTCTTCATACCGTCATTTTCGAGCAACGACTGCAGCTTTCCAGGCCAAAAATCCCCAATGAATCCAGAAGTCTTTTTAATACTGAACATTGTTCTTACTTGTTTCTCGTTTCAACACCAAAACTATTTGAAACATCACTCTTGAAATTTGATAAACATATGTACAAAAAAAATTGCTGTAAAATTCTGACACAAAATGCAGAATGCATATAATGTTCTGGAAACGGAAATTTTCGCGTGTTTTATTGGAATAAATTAAAAGCCCAAAAAAACATCGAACAAAGTGAAACAATGCTTTGTTTCAAAATCCAAGTAAAGGGGTTTTGGAACTTTTTTTTTTTTAATATTCTATTTTTGATATATTTCAGATCCAGTGTTTTCTGATTTGTCTTATTTAAAGCTGATTATATCCTGTTTCAATTTTTTTGCATTGGTCTTGTCTCATTATTTGGTATAATGAAGATTAATGAACAACAAGACTGGAGAGTTCCTCATCGCAGTGATTTTGGCAGTTCTCACGGTAATTGGACTCCCTACGTTAATCCGAATGATACCCATCTCAATATGAAGACACCTTCTTACCAGGTGAAACGTGTCAAGAGATCTATCCGCAACACTTCTTTTGGAAAAACTCCTGTTGTGTGGAATCAACGTTCCAGCAGAGAGCATACTGAGTTTATTAAAACATTCAAGGATAATGATTATTCAAACCATTACATTCACTCTGGAGAGACCCCTGTGCATCATGTTAGAAACATCAAATCACCTATCGAAGGCTACCCAAAGCTTCAGAGATTATTTGAACTGAAGGAGAAGCAAACAGATGCTTACGCATGTACTCCATATGGTGCAAGGGTTCCCATGGAAAAAATGATTCGCACATTAAGCCAATGGATCCATCATGATAAATTAGTGTTTGATGTTATCATGATTGGCGGGTTGACTGAAAACCAATTCATTTATCCATTTTTGATACAACTACCATTAGAGAAATTGTGCTCAAAACCTGGATTCTTATTCGTTTGGGCATCTGCTCAAAAAATCAAAGAGTTGTCCCAACTCTTGAATACCAATACTTGGGCTAAGAAATTTAGACGATCTGAAGAGCTGGTATTTGTGCCAATAGATAAAAACTCACCTTACTATCCTTACAAAGATTCTGTTGATGAAGAATCATTATTTGAGGCAATGCAATGGCATTGCTGGATGTGTATCACAGGTACTGTTAGAAGAGCAACTGATGGCCATTTGATCCACTGTAATGTTGATACTGATTTAAAAATTGAGAATTACGATGGAGAAAATAAAAATCTGATCGTACCTGATGAGTTATACAGAGTTGCCGAGAACTTTAGCAGTGGCACAAGAAGATTACACATTATACCATCGAGGACTGGATTCAATAACCCAGTGAAGCCAAGAAAAGGTTGGGTCATTATGAGTCCTGACATAATAGTTGATAATTTTGACCCAACACGTTACACAACCGAGATAGACAGCATTGGACCAAACGTCCCACAATCGCAAGAGATTGAAAACCTTAGACCAAAAAGCCCTGTTCCTCGTAATACCTCGTTGAATAACAACAAAAATAACCCTAATGCAAGAAACACTGGGAACAATCATCATTCAAAAAAATCAATTGCGTCCCATTAATGTGATATCATGCATATTTAGCTACAAATGATTAATCAAATTGCATATATGTGTATATTTATCACTATTGAAGAATAGGAAGCATATAATTAACATGGAGATTGCAAGATCATTTGAACCAATTTTCAACACCTTCTCTGATTGGAGCTAATAAACCTTTTTGTTTTGGAATATATTCAATTCTGTGGTAACTATTGATGTTTTTTCTTAGAACAATCTGATAACAAGTGGCAGAACCTTGTCTAGAAATGATAGTAGAACTAGCTAAGAAGAACTCCCAGATTCTGTACCATCTAATACCATATTTGTTGACAACTTTTTCCTTGTTTGAAATCCAGTTTCTATACCATCTCCATAAAGTAGCTGAATAATGAACCCCAATGTTGTCAATAGAAGTGACTTCAAAACCAGTACCTTCAAGTTTTGAAACAACAAAATCTAATGGAGTAGAAGCATCTGCACCTGGGAAAATGTATTTATTCATGAATAAACCCCAGATTAAATCTTCGTATTGCCAGTATTTTCTGATACCAGCGTATTGCAAAAAGAAAAGACCATCATCATTCAACATATCATGAACTTGTTGTAAAAATGAGCCGAATTTTCTAACACCAACATGTTCAGCCATTTCTAAACAAGTGATCTTATCATATAAGCCTTCTGGAACTGGAGTATCTCTATAATCTAGACATAATATTTTTGATTGTTCTTCTGGAATACCTTGTAGTTTCAGTTTGTCATTACCCCATTTAGTTTGATTTCTACCAAGGGTGATACCGGTAACATGAGCACCATGAACTTTAGAAGCATAGGTAGCTAAAGTACCCCAACCACAACCTAAATCTAGTAGCTTTTCACCTTTTTTCAAATCAATCTTATCACAAACAACTTTCAATTTATTATCTTGTAACTGTTCTAAAGTTTCTTCTTGATCAATATCACTGATAACACCAGAGGTGTATATCATTCTAGAGCCTAAAAACCAGGTGTAGAAATCATCACCACGGTCGTAATGATCACGAACTTGTTCTTCATCTTGAGATCTAGTGTGTAAGATCACTTCTGGAATCATACCAAATATGAAATATTTGAACAAACTTAAAGTGAATGAAAATTGAGCCCAATCGTGTCTGTATTCTAAAATGTCCAGGGCGTCACCTCTGAAGCTGACCTTATTTGCGAAATATAGTTCGTGGAATGTCTCAATTGGGATTTTATTTTGACCAGAGTATTTTTTCTTTAGTTCCTCATCATGGAACTCCAAATAATGTTCGACACCTTTATTTGGGAATTTGGCTTTTTCATTAATTCTTGGAGAATAAGTAGAAGCCAAAGTCCAGTAGGCCATCAAGACTGGAAAGAAAAAGACCAAAACGAGGAAGATGAAGGTATACAATCCACCACCTAATTTATACTTTAAGTAGTATGGGATTCCGAGGATCAGTGATAAAACCACCAAATTAGAGAAATGTTTGGATCCAGGACCGTCAGCTGGCAGTGGGGCATTCTTAATAGCTGCATACTGGAAATGAATGTTAGCTTTGGGAGTGATTAGAGCAGGTACCTGAACAAGAAAAGGGTCCAGGTCATAAACGAACACGTACATTAGTGGTTCTGACACCAAATTGATTTGAAGAAGCTGGCTGAGGAGCAGCTGCAGGAGTCGGTTTAAACTCGAATTCTCCAAAAGTTGACATTGTTAAAGGTCAATTGATATAAAAAAAAGATCAAAAGAACCCAAAAAATGCTACAAATTCTTGGTTTTCGTTCAAAGCAAGAGTTCAAAAATATTAAACGTTCAACGTTTTTTACATTTTTCAAAACAACCATCGCGAAAAAGGAAAAGTCGCGAATGTTGATTATGTAATATGAACTCATCGCGTTACCCGGAAAAAGATAATTTTTTTTTTGTCAGTTATTTTAGCTACTCTAAGCCATTTCTAGCCATCACTTTACACTTGGTTCATAGGAAAAGATGGGTAAAACTCAGAAGAAGAACAGTAAAGGTCGTTTAGATCGTTACTATTATCTGGCAAAGGAGAAAGTGCGTACGCTGGGGTGTTTCTTTTATTTATGGAGGTTTGGCTACTAACTAACTATCTAAACAGGGTTACAGAGCTCGTTCCTCTTTCAAGGTCATTCAAATCAATGAAAAATATGGTCATTTCTTGGAGAAGTCCAAAGTTGTTATTGATTTGTGTGCTGCTCCAGGTTCTTGGTGTCAAGTTGCCTCCAATTTATGTCCAGTGAATTCTCTGATAATTGGGGTTGATATTGTCCCAATCAAACCATTACCTAATGTTATCACTTTCCAATCAGATATCACAACTGAAGATTGTAGATCTAGGTTGAGAGGTCATATGAAAACATGGAAAGCTGATACTGTGTTGCATGATGGTGCTCCAAATGTTGGTATGGGTTGGGTGCAAGATGCGTTTACTCAATCTCAGCTAACTTT
The DNA here is from genome assembly GCA_030571115.1 of Wickerhamomyces sp. yHMH617. Lineage (NCBI taxonomy): Eukaryota > Fungi > Ascomycota > Saccharomycetes > Phaffomycetales > Wickerhamomycetaceae > Wickerhamomyces > Wickerhamomyces sp. yHMH617. Next base: position 136,576 of record JAJLXD010000123.1, read on the forward strand.
ACAAGCTTTGAAATTAGCTGTTGAGAATTTAATCGTTGGTGGTACTTTCGTTACCAAGATTTTCAGATCTAAAGATTATAACAAGCTTTTATGGGTTTTCCAACAATTATTTGACAAAGTTGAAGCTACCAAACCTCCAGCTTCAAGAAATGTCTCTGCTGAAATTTTTGTTGTCTGCAAAGGTTTTAAAGCTCCTAAAAAACTTGATCCAAGATTATTAGATCCTAAAGAAGTGTTCGAAGAATTGGCTGATGGTCCTCAAAACAATGAAGCCAAAGTTTTCAACCCTGAAAAAAAGAAGAGAAGTAGACAGGGTTATGAAGAAGGTGATTATCTTTTACACAAGACCTTACCAGTTCTAGAATTTGTTAAAGATGAAAGTCCAATCGATGTATTGGCTACAACAAATAGATTTTCGATAGACGAAGAGGATGAAGAATGGAAACAGTTAAAGAAATTAAAGAAAACGGACACTGAACTATTGAACTGTTTCAACGATTTAAAAGTTTTGGGTAAGAAAGATTTCAGAATGATCTTGAGATGGAGAAAGACCGCAAGATTATTGTTGAAACTGGATGAGCCTGATGCTCCAATTGAAGTTGACGTTGAGCCTCTAAATGAAGAAGAGCAAATCGATAAAGAATTGGATGAGTTTAAGGCCAAACATTTATCTAAACTGAAGAAAGAAAAGAGAAGAAAGAACGAATTAAAACAAAAAGAGATCACAAGAATGCAGATGAATATGTTAACACCTGCTGAAATTGGTATCGAGGCTGCCCAGATAGGTACTGATTCTTTATTCAACTTGAAGAGCGCTCAAAAAACAGGTCAATTGAATGAACTAGCTAAAGGTAAAAGAAGAATGGTTTTCACCCAAGAAGAATTGTTGAATGGAAACGATATTCATATTGATTCGGATGCTGAATTAGAAAGTGACAGAGAAGCTGATGAATTAGAAACTCAATTGAATGGGATGTATGAAGCATTTCAAGAAAGAAAAGCAGAGCGTGATGCTAAGTTCAGAGCTAAAAAGGCTAGAGGTGATAATGACGATGAGAAATGGGAGGGTCTCCAAGATTCAAAATCTGGTGATGAGAGTGATAATGATCAAGGTGATGCAAAGGATTATGACGAAGATTCTGACTCTGATTTAGATAGTGATGATGATGAAGCTATCAATAACCTAATCACTAGACTGAAGAATGAAAAAACTGGAGCATTGAGCTCAAAAGCTGATTTATTGTTCAGTAACTCAATCTTTGACGGAGTCGAAGATCAACTACCAAAACCAAAATTGCAAAAATTACAAGAGCCAACACCTGTTACGTCTGAAAATTCCACAACTGCTTCCCTTTCCAGTAATGATGATGAAGAATTCGAAGATAGCAGTGACGAAGAAACTATTCAATATGTTAGTCGCTCTTCCAAAGATGAATTTGAAGATGATCAAGCATCTGATTCAGATGAGGATGTGAATTTGAGAAACCATGAAAAAGATGTTGAGCTAGCAACTACGCAGGCAATGACATTGGCCCACAAATTGGCATTAGGACAGATAACGAAGCATGATTTGGTCAACGATGGGTTCAATAGATATTCTTTCAGAGACCAAGAAGGGTTGCCGGAATGGTTTTTGGATGACGAAAAGCAGCACTCAAAAATCAATAAACCAATAACGAAAGAAGCTTCTCTTGCACTCAAGGAGAAAATGAAACAGTTGAATGCTAGACCAATCAAGAAGGTCATGGAAGCTAAGGGACGTAAGAAATTAAGAGCTCTGAAGAGACTAGAGAAATTAAAGAAGAAATCAGATATAATCAATGAAGACAGTGATAAATCTGAAAAAGATAAAGCTGATGAAATTTCCAAGTTAATGAGAAAGTTAACAAAGAAACAAAAAACAAAACCAAAAGTCACCGTTGTTTTCGCTAAAGGTGCTAACAAAGGTAGTGGAAGACCTAAAGGAGTCAAAGGTAAATATAAAATGGTTGATGGTGTCATGAAGAACGAACAAAGAGCATTGAAACGTATCGCTAAGAAGCATAAGAAATAAGATGCCAGGAATAATTTGTATATTGTTGAATCATTAATCAGTTTGTTTTTTGTTTCGTAGTGCTGAATAATGACTGTAACAGTGTTCTGACAATGTACACTGTCCCAAGTAGAATAGTTAATATAGTGATTACTTGAACTAGATAATTATCTTTCGAATTAGCTGTTGGAATCTGGAATGAGACAATTGAAGGTGAATTATCATAATGATAGAACACGGTTGAGTCTTCAAATAATGATTCATAACCTAACCCTGCACTATCAAATGGGTTCGATTCTATTAAGTTATAATCTTCAATGTAATTTGAAGAATCACAAGCCCAGAATATTTGAGGAGTTACTAGCTCAAACTTGTTATTTTCCGATGGTTTTAAATACCTTGAATGATATTTGATTTCAATATCTTTAGCATACTCATTGACTTGAAATAGTTGCATCGAGCCATAGTTATCAACATTCCATATAGGAGCCTCTAAATCATTTTCACCCCATGAATTTATCAACGTTAGAGCCCTTTTGTCGTACTGGTATTTATCGAATATCAAAGATTTCTCAACCACTGAATGTATAAATAATTCGCATTGATCAGAGTTTGGGGATGTAAGATTCTTGAAATTTGTTATCTTTAAGGTTGGGTGTAGTCCAGCTGGTTCTAAAAGCTCATAATGGAGACTATGATCAATAGAATGATGACGTGGTTTGACGAATAACAAAGTTTTTGTTGGGGCCAGATAAGTTTCAGGCGAAAGAATAGTTCTTATTCCGCTCACTTCGAGATCGAAATTTAAATCTTTTGTTTGAAAAAAGGCAATCTCTTTTGAAATATTTCCATTTTTGTTTATTGTAGCTTCAATTGGCGGTGATGTCCATTGTAATACCAATTTTTGATCTTTCCAAATGATCTCAAAATCATCAATGAACAGAGTCAAATCAACATACTCTGTGAGACTTCTCATGAATCTCTGTATAGTTGATGTCTTGACATCAGTGAAAGAGTGAAAATTTGCTGAGACGGGAGTAGATATCACTGTTTTATTGTTAAATGCGATATGAAAGTTCTCATTTATAAATTCTCCAAATTCATCGAATACAGGCTCATAATTAGCATCGGCAGGAACAATATCAGCTGAGAATCCTTTAATTTTATAGTTTTGAAACAGTTTATCTGGATGTGATTTGAATGAAGACCATTGTACTCTCAACTCGTAGAACTTCGCAAATATTTGTCTAATGTGTTGTGGAAGCTCATGTACTTCTAAAGTGACACGATCTTGACGGGAGTTGAACACTGAACCCGGTACCGAAACTTGCTCTTCATTAAGAACGATGTTGTCGGTGTCAATGGCTTCCAGCGAATCCAAATGGAATGTTACTCGTTGACGAACCATCTCAACACGATTGAGCAACTCTGCGTATTTAACAATATAAAATACCTATTACATATTTTTTGTTTTAGTGCTAAATGTTAATAATTAACGTTCGCGAAAAATTGACAGATTGATTTGAGAGGGTAATCCCTTCAAGTTAGTTGAACAACTTTGATGCACATTTGTCAACAACAAACAGCCTTTTAAACTTTGGAGTTTGTTGATTGATTGAATATCTAATTTGCCCCATTCGGGAAGTCTTTATCGCAGCAAACAACAACAAATTGAAATAATCAAAGTTTAAGTGCTAATCGTCTCTGTTACTTTTAGAGTTGAAACTTAAAGTAATCCCCCAACTGTAAATAACTTCAGAGTTTAAAAGGTGCAAGGATTCGCGGCAGTTTTGGGGTTCTGAAATTTCTTCTTTAGGAACTCAGAGAAGGTGAATCTGATTGTTAAATTCAGTAATTACGCAGGATGGCGCAGCAGGGTGCCTGAAGCTCACTACTATTTTTGCATTTGGGACGCCCAAATCAGTTTTTCATGCATAAATACGCGTGCACTTGCGACACCACGACACACCGGCGGCTGAATAGGGTAACGAAAACTTACCCAAAACGGGTAAAAGCTTTGCGTCGTTAAGATGGTTTTTTTTTTGCTTTCAAAATTTTATCTTAACAAGTCATAATCTCCCTTAAACAAGTCATTGAAACTATAGAAAAGTGTCGTCAAAGCGGTTCTCTCATTCGCTCATTTACTCCAACTAACAACAGAACCCTTTGCCTCACTCCAGCGTTCCTTCTTCATCTTCTCTTACTCTTTTTGCTCTTCATCTAGCTGTTATTTTCACTATTGCGAATCCTATTCAATAAACGACACAGTTCTTCGCCCTCATCCAAAAGGATTACATTTTCCCTTCTCCGTGCTGCTCATCTTATTTTCGGCTGTTCATTCTCGATTGAATTATACCATATACACCTTCTATCTTCTGTCTATTACACTTCCCGTTGCTAATCACATTTTATTTTTATTTTAGTATTTGTTGGCCTATTTCCTATTTATCCCGATACACTTTTAAACAGACAAAAACAATGTTACAGGCTCCCCCTTCCTCAGTTCCTCATCGCAGAGGCCACGCTCACAAGAGGTCTGCTGCTATCAGTGGTGATTTCGATATCGAGTTTTTCAGACCGGCACCATCCATTTCTCAACAACTCTCTACCTCGGTACCAACGAATAACGCTCCATATCTAACCCCAAAGACTCCAATCAACAACTTCAATGGTTCTGTCCCACTCGATACACCTTCATTGGTTATCACTGAGCCTGATACAAAGGGTACGTCCACTCCAACGCCATCCCCTAAGAAGCATACGAGGCTCAACTCATGGGCTCATTCTTTGGTCAAAAATAAAAAGAAAGATCCTAAACAGACAGTGTCTTCATTGGCAGTTTCTTCTTCATTGGAATATTCTTCTTCCTCCTCGAATGAGAACACCCCTGAGTTGAAGCGTCAAGCTGTTGGTTATTCATACAATACCCACGAGAAAGTGCCATTATTTACTTCATCCTCATCTTATAAAATCCCAGAAGCTATCATAGACTTGGATGTGGCCTCAGGAATTTACAGGGATCCATCAACTCCGAAATCCTCTACTTCATCTAATTCAAGAAAATCCATTTTCCATAGAAGAACCGAATCCGCTCCTGAACTAGAGGATTTCTTGAAATATAAAGTATTCAGCTCAACTCCATCCAACAAGAATTCTCGAAAAAACTCAGCTATATTTGAAGAAGAAGAGGACAATGATATCATAAGTTCTGAATCATCAACTCATAATTCTACACTAGAAAATCCATCAATTCCTTTCAACTCTGCTATTTCGACCCCAACGTCTTTGAAAACGAATACATCAACAACCACACGTCGTGGGTTCACTGCTAAGAGATACCAAAATTACTATAATAACAATATCATATTGAATAATGCTTTGAGATCATCTGAAAGTCTTTCAAATGAAATGATGTCTTCCAAACAAAGAACTAATTTGCTGGGAGTTGTTTCTAGTTCATCATCTTCTTCTTCTATAAACTCGTCTTCTATTTTAAATTCACCTTCTTCCAGATTCAAATTTGAATCTCAAGTTTATGATATACCTTCCAAGAAATCAATATCAACCTCTTCATTGACAGAAAGTCCGCAATTACTGGGCTCTTCATCTCCTTCTCAATTCGCGTCTAGACCCCTATCTGCAGCTCAAAGACCAAGTACCCCTCAACAGCAGATTCAAAGGCAACACAAGAAATCAAACTCTTTATTTAGCTCAATTAGTATGAGGATCAAGAGAAATTCGATATCATTAACAAGTCCCAAGAAGTCTAACGACAACACACCGAAAAGTATTAGATTTGATATTCCGGCCTTTCAGCAGCAAAGCGATGAATATACGGAAGGTGACAGCACAATCACACCTTTCAACCTAGGCGAGCCTGGTCCCGAGTTAGACCTCTCCACCATGACACCGAGATACCAAGATGACCATGCTTCAACAATAGCTTCTAATTTTAATGAACTTTATGAAAACAATTCCCATTTATCAAATCGATCTAAACAACATGTTTCAACTAATAACAGCTCTCCGAAGGAGACTCCCAAGAAGAACAAAAGAACCTTCTTTAACTGGAGAAAGAAATGATACTTGACAATATGTTTACTTTTAATACCATACACCTTTTTCAATATTTACAAGTGTTCCAAAGTAGGTAATTTCCTGTTTTGTATAACCCATAATTCGCGATTTTTTTTTTTTTTTTTTTTTAAACTTGGCCAATAAAATCGCGGGAAATACAAATTGGACAAAAAAAAAACCTTTGAAAAATTACACTTTGTTAAGCAAAACACACGTTGAAAAGTTGTCAAAAAGTGTCATAAAAAATGCCTGCTACTTTCACTTCTATCGTCAAGACCGGTGATTTCATCTTGCGTACTCCAATATTGAGATCGATCTTTGTCCCAGTCTCAAAATTCTTTGTCAATCAAGCCGGTTACAGAGAATTGGGATTGAAATTCGATGATATTATACATGATGAAAACCCAATAGTTGAAAAAGCTATTTCTAGATTACCAAAGGACGAATTATACGCTAGAAACTTCAGATCATTGACCTCTGCCCAATTATCTATCACTCACCATTTACTACCAAAAGAACAAGCTGTTAAAGCTGAAGAAGACCAACCATATTTATTACCATACATCTTAGAACTAGAAGCCGAAGCTGCTGAAAAGAAACAATTGGATAACATTACTGTCTAAAAGGGGCATTCTAAAATAGATTTCTTTTTCCGCATCAACCAATTTTTATTAAACGCTCTCATGTACATTCAAACCAAGGTTCTCACTATACTTACGTCACATATTATATTATATTTTGCTTTTATTTCCATTCCTTATGGTAGTATCTAGTTTATTAAAGAACAAAACAATTCTTTATAACCCACTTCGTAGTCAATAATGATATTCATTTGTTGGTTCACCAGCCGTATTTGCAAATCCGAGTTCCCTCAAGATGTTTAATATACCATCTTTCAAAATCAAGTCTTTCAATTCTTGATTCTTAGCAAGAATCAATCCAGTATAAGCAGCAGAATTGATACCCAAGACTTCCTTATATATACCTTGTGATCTTGGAACAACAATGATCCATTTTCTAGTGAAGATAACGTTATAAGCCACTGGTTTACCAGAATCTCTGAGAACAGTCAATGCTCTTTGCAAAAGAGAACTAAACACTAGCCCAATATAGTCTTCTTCAAATAATTGTTCTTTATCTTTAGTCAAAGGTAGGACAAAATGAGCAAATGGTAAATCTTTTCTTTGTAAAGGTTCTTTTCTAGCATTTGCGATGAAAGGTTCATGACCTGCAGCGATTAAGCTAGGGAAAGGCGTAAAGTTATCTGGATATTTTAAGATTTGTAAATGCTTATGAGGTTGTGAAGCACCAGAATTTTCACCACAGTTATAGAAAGCGAAATATTTCTCATTCTTTTGAGAGGATGTCTCTAATTTCTCAAGAATCTTTAGTGATCCGATCAACTCATTAGGTGATAGTGGAGAATTTTGTGATTTGAATTCAGCACTAGTCAACAATAGATGGTATGGAGTGATTGGGAATTTGTTCAATAGGATGTTAAATTCACCATCTGCGTATCCTTTTATAACGGTAGTCACTGGCTCTGGAGGCAAGAAAGGATTGAAATCCTTCGGACGCTGTACCTGCTCAGGGGCATCCTCAGGGGTTGGCTTCTTCGCTAAACCTGGAGCTAAACTTATCAAAAACTGTGTATCATCAACCTCAATATATTCCTCCGTTGTTTCAGTGAACACAATTTCACCAGACTTGGATGCAGAATCATAGGTCTCTCTCACTAACTCGATAAAGTTCTCAGGCAAGTCGAATTTACTCATTTTATGACACAGCAACAGGCAACAAATTCTGTGAGTATTAAACAAAGTGTTACCAATTGAACGTGGATTTATATATAAAGAGTTTCGCGAATTGTCACATTATGTCATCAGTCATCAGTCATCACATGACTCCTCTGCCTAGCTAATGCCTATCTCTGCCTAGCTCTGCCTATCTCTGCCTAGTTCTAGGGAGAAGTTCTACGCATAATCTCCAGGCGAGTCCAGGCAGAGAAATCCAACAAAA
>JAJLXD010000129.1:0-56386 GCA_030571115.1 Wickerhamomyces sp. yHMH617
CAGAAACAGTTGGAAAGAAGCTTTTGATGCAGAATGGGATGCTATTGTCAAGAATGGAACTTTTGAATACTGTGATTTACCACCAGGTAAGAAACCTATTAACTGCAGATGGGTGTGTACTATTAAGGATGGAGGACTTTATAAGGCCAGGTTAGTTGCTAAAGGTTTCAGTCAAGTTGAAGGAATAGATTATAATGAGACTTTTGCACCGGTTATTCGCTATGAGAGTGTGCGTATTCTCCTTGCTGCTGCTGCAGAGAAATCGTTGGAGATTCATCAAATGGATGTCAAAACCGCATTCCTAAATGGTGATTTAGCTGAAACCATTTATATGAAACAACCTGATGGATACAATAAAGTGCCTGGTAAATATTTAAGATTGAAGAAATCGCTCTATGGCCTCAAGCAAGCTCCCTTAGTTTGGAATCAAAACATCAATCACACCCTTGAAGCAATAGGATTCAAAAGGAATCTGGCAGAATTAGGTTTATATCACAAATCAGTTGGTGATAGCTACATTATCTTGGGTTTATATGTTGATGATATTCTTATTGCAAGTAATAATGATCAGCTGTTACGGGAGACAAAGAAACTTCTTTCAAATACTTATAAAATGAAGGATCTTGGAAAGGTTAAGAAGTTTCTGGGTCTAAACATCCAACAAGAATCCGACCATTCAATAAAATTATCACTAAAAGACTTTATTGAGACCATTTGCAACGAGCTAAAAATGAATGAAAGCTCTACTGAAAATATTCCAGCTAGTATTGGTCAAACATTAACAGGACCAGAGGCTGATAAGTCTGGTGAAGTCGATCCCACATTTTACAGATCTGTGGTTGGAAAACTTCTATTTGCTGCTAATGTCGTCAGGTTTGATATTGCTTATATTGTGGGTGTGTTATCGAGAACACTCCAACAACCAAAGAAGGTCCATTTGAAAGCAGCTAAGAAGGTTTTGAAATATTTGAAAACCACAAAAGACTTCTGTATCCATTACAAGAAAAGTAACAGAATGTTAGAAGGGTTTGCTGATGCTGATTATGCCAATGATATATCCACCAGAAGATCAACCACTGGATTTATTTTTAAACTAGCTGATGGACCAATTAGCTGGAGGTCTAAACTTCAACAGACTGTTGCACTGTCCACAACTGAAGCAGAGTTCATGACGATTACAGAAGCAGTTAAAGATGGTATTTGGTTATCTCAGGTGTTGAATGAATTAGGAATCAAAACAGATTGTTTCACAGTATGGAATGATAATCAAGGTGCTTTGAAACTAGTGAAACATCCTTATTTTCATCACCGAACAAAACACATTGATATTCGCTGCTGTTTTATTCGCGAACTTGTTGCTAGTGGCAAAGTGAAAACTGATTACCTAAAGACGGAAGATCAGATTGCTGATTTGATGACTAAACCATTATCTGTTTCTCAATTCACTAAATTAAGAGAGAAAGTTATAAATGATACATCAAGAGAGGGTGTTGAAGAAAACAGGTGATGTATCACGTGAAGATCTGGAATACTAAAAATAGACCTGGAATACTAAAAATAGATCTGGAATGTTATTGGGAAATGACCTTAGGAAAAGTATAAAAGGAACCCATCATTCCCATTAGTTTGAAAGTATTTATGATATATAATTAAGGAAATATAAGATGTCTATTATTAATAGAATAGGTAGATTACAAGAGTATATATGCTATTTGTTATTAGATTATGAAAAACAAATACAATGAATATGTCTGTCTATTAACAATAGAATTAGTAGATTACAAGACGCTTCGGCGTCCAATCACCAATTAATGGCGTAGACCCCTCTGTGTACAGCTCCTCCATGGGACCTATTAATGAAAATGTTTTAAAAGTCACAGAACGCAGACATCTTGTTGAATATGAAGAGCAGTCAGTGGTTATCTGTTATGGATACAAGAATCTTTCTTGATGGCTAAACAATCATTTCTTCGAACAATCCATGTGTCCAATCAAGTTGATACGGGTTAGTGTGCAACTGATCCAAAAATACTAACAGATGATAACCGCAGATAATGAGTTCTTGTCGCATTGGCTCCATAGCTATCAGAAATCAGCTACAGATGACTCCTTTGAACCCAATGGACAGGCCTGTTATCCCTTTTGATTTTCAAAAACCGGAATCTCATTTTCCAATCGTTTTCGCAGGACCATCAACACCACACCTTGATGATTGGATAGTTTGTTAATAATCAAAACTGGAAAAACTACAACAATACTCCAAAGGGTACGAAACTTAAAGGGGTTGGCTCTCGTATAGTTGATTGCTGGAACTCTCAGTATGAATCTGGAGATACTTCAGCTGCAATATGGAACCTATACATGTTGAGATCACAGTTGTGTACCAGAACGCCCAATAGGACAGTTACAGTTGCGGCATACGCGTCTGCTGCAACTCTGCCCTCAACATGGATGGTTGCAGTGGTTCATATTCAAGCTTCTGCTGAGAGGTATACCAATTGTGGGGTTGTCCCTCTTGTAGTCTACTTTATTCTATTAATAATAGACATATTCAATGTATTTCTTTTCCTTAATAAACAACATATATACTTTCAAACTAATGGGAATGATGGGTTCCTTTTATACTTTTCCTAAGACCATAACTATCTTTAGTATTCTGTGATGTTTCATATACTCATACGTGCTGTTGTCAAGTGTTCCAATAATACATCATCTGGATTCACTCTTTAGAAATTATGTCTCCATTAATTCTTTCTTGACTAATGGTCCCTGGATAGCGTCTCGACAATTTTGAAATCATTAACATTAATATCTTCTTCAAGACTTTAAACGACTCGTCGTCTGTCCGTCTTTTAGTCAATCATAGGCGCTCATGTCTTCCTACAATATTTCCCAGAAGTTCTGGACAGCTCTCCAAGTGCTAAGCTGTAGTTCTCATTCATGTTAAGCCTAATTAGCTTGATCATATCCTTCTTTGAAAGTAGCGAACCGTTCTTATCTCTCACTAGTCATCGTCAATTGCACTCGCAAAGGACTGTTGCAGTGAACCATAGTCACATGTAAGTATGACGATATGAAACATCATAGTATACTTTAAAGATAGTTTTGGAATGGTATTGGGAAGTGGATCTTAGGAAAAGTATAAAAGGAACCCATCATTCCCATTAGTTTGAAAGTATATATGTTGTTTATTAAGGAAAAGAAATACATTGAATTTGTCTATTAACAATAGGATTAGTAGATTAGAAATAACCACAGGGATACGATCTGGAGAATAACACTGAACTCTAGCCATTTCCTCGAATAATTATCTAATTTTATTTCTTAGGTTAAAATGGTTAAAAAGGATGGTAAAAGGTGCAAAAAAACCTCAATACCAGACAATAGACGATAGTTCACTGGTTGGGGACCCTGAACAAAATATACGGAACCAGAACGCTAACTAGGTTCGCTTCTCTAAGGAAGTCGTACCAGTTAAGCGTGGATGGCAATAGCAATGACTTGATAGATACATCTGACCCTGGAGTTACCAAAGTGTGCACAAATCCAGTCAAGCTGTATGATATGATGTATTCATCGCGCTACTCATTTAGGTATTTATCGAATTTCCACCAAGTTGAAAGAAGAACATTACTGTGAGTTTGATTCAGTTTTTGATCAAGATTTGTCCAACTTGCTCTGTGTGATGCACGAACAAGAGCTGAAAGGAAGCCGATCGCTATCGCTATCTTAAGTTGTTTCCTAATTCATGGATCGGCTACTATTGACAGTCGTTTGCAAGCGGCTGGAACTTTATCCTGGTCAAAATGTCAAGATACATTTGGCTGTTCCATTCAAATCAGCCGAGCAGTGGGTAAGGGTAAAGCCAGTCCTGACACGCTCTCTATATACTTATCCTACTCCTATATCTGATAATGGAAACGTCTTGTAATATACTAATCCAATATGTTAATAGACATATTCAATGTATTTTTTTTTCCTTAAATACCTTACATATATTCTTTCAAATTATTGGGAATGAGAGTGTCCGTATTCTCCTGGCTGCTGCTGCAGAGAAATCGTTCGAGATTCATGTTGCAGCGAGCAGATGATGTATCATTAGAACACTTGATCATGTTCAAGTCACTAAAGATAGCTATGGAATGTTATTGGGAAACGACCCTAGGAAAAGTATAAAAGGGACCCCCATAATTGTCATTAGTTTGAAAGCATATATGTTAGGTATGAAAAAGGAAAATAAGATGTCTATTGTTAATAGAATAGGTAGACTACAAGAATTCATCAAATGGATGTGAAAACGGCATTCCTAGCTGAAACCATTTATATGAAACAACCCGAGGGATACAATAAAGTTGAGACCATATTTAATATCTATGACGTTCCATATTGTCATACTTGCATAAGATCAAGTGTTCTAATGATACATGATCTGCTCACTGCAACAAGCCGATAGATACATTCATGGGACTTGGGACTCGACTATGTGTTCGAGAACGTGATCTTTGACAGCAAGGTTGCCAGAAACACAATGAGCTACTGGGTTAAAATGTGAGAAAAAGAGAAAGGAATGGGAACCCTCTAATCAAGAGTACTCTAGAGGAACGAGAAGATAGCCGCTTTCCAATGATGATCTGACACTCACTGAAACAGCTATTCTCTTGGAAGATGCTGAACCATCCCTGATAGTCAATCCAATGAGATCACCGAACTTACTCCAGTTGATCTAGAATATCATTTAGCTGCAAATGTAGAAGAAAGGAAATGCTTAAGGAATTTGGAGAATGTAAAGATTTGATAAAAAAGATAAATACAATTCATAGATTTAATAATACCTGAGCTAAACAATGATCACAAAAGATATAAAAATTGAATAGTTATACATCGACTGAATCTGGACATTCAGACAATAAAGAAGATATGGCTCCACAAAGATAAAATCATATGAATGATAAAAGGCCTTTCAATATACGATCAAAGAGAGAGAGTAATATTACGATCTACCAATAAAAAACATCTTGTTAGTTGCAACTGGCTATAGCTTTAGTATTTATTCAGCTTTCAATTGAGAGTTCAGCATCCAATGAACAAATACTAATGGTATATAGAGAAAAAAAGCATGATCATAAGATGTATCGTAAGATAAAACTTGTGCTCCAATGTCTCTGTGTTTTTTGTTGATGCATTGAAGAATCAATGTATTTTTTTGTTGTTATCTTCAACAATAAGTCGAAGAAAACCAAAAAGACGGCTGATTTGAATCTTTAGGACTGGTAAAAACTACCAAGTAGTATCTATATCTAAAGATATTGAATAGAGGGGTTTTTACGCAAATTGCTTTCACCCTATATGTATGATTGAATAAATGATGAATCAAAGCGAAAAAAAATAGGGACATGTGGTTGTAAGAAACTTTCCTTTTCTTGCAAGATAAACAAACTATTTGAACCATAATATGAACAGCAATGATTTTGATTGACTTTTAGATAAAAATGTCGACAACAGGCATTAGTGGAGATTTTCTTGGTAATTTTTAAACTAATTACTCACAGTCTAATTAGATGAAGAGCTACTCGGAAATTGTTTGTAGTAAAAACATGAGTAAAATTCGGCTAATATGTCTGAGACTTCGCATATATAGACTTCGCATAGACGAGATCATTCTCCAGCTAAGCTACGATGAATATCTAGCGTAGTTATTAGTTTCTATTAAATCCGGATAACTGGTACAATAATCTAAACAAAATCTACATACATAAGCTGTACCAGATACCTAAAAAAAAAATCGGCTTATACGGGATCTACACCACCACATATATACTATTATGATATAAATATTAGTTTAAATGCCATTATTAATGTAATTATGAATTATTGCGTTCATAATATCAAATATTAATTAATAAATATTAAATTCATCATTTTTTCATATTATTAACTTTTGCTCACTAGCTTTCCAGTACTGCACATGCAGAATCACAGGGCAAATCTAAACAATGAACAAGCCGTAGTTTACACGTAGATTCACAGAGGAAATACCTTATTTCATATATATTATTAATAATATAAAATATTAAGCTGCAGCTGGCCAGCAAAAAATGATTATATTTATATTCCGTTATATCACTAGCATGCTACTGCTAAAAAATTTAAATTTTATAATGTATTGTGCACTACTAAATCTCACAGCTTAAAATAATAAGTATGGATAACAATTGTGGTGTACCCTATAGTAATTTTTTTTTACTGGACTTCCGGCACAGACCCATTAACCAGTACACCGTGGTGTACCCTATAGTTAATTGTACCAGATATTATATTTGATTTAGTTATCAATTACAGGCTTGATTCCTCATGATGTTGTCTTCCAATTAAATTCTCATATGGTGGAGAGTACAAAGATACAATTTCGGTTTGGAGTTCTGCAAAATACAAGTACTGCCGTAGATATATGGTCTCTTCACTCAAGAATTTCACACAGGCAATTCTAGTATCCTAATTATACTCGTACCTGCCGAAGACCTTTAATGGCCTCTGATTATTGGCTTTCAATCCTAGAACACTCTAAAAAAACTTTTCAAGCTAAAAGATGGCTCTTTCGGAGAAGGATACGTAAAGCATACTTTTAGCACTGAAGAACATTTTACAATCGATTATTGTGGTCTTTTTGGGTAGCGCCTTTCAGTAAAGTTTCAGTGAAATGTAGTAGTTTTAAGAGTTTTGTCTACAATAATACTCAACGAAATCCTCTGAACGTTGACACACGTAGTTAATGAGTACTTAGAAATAGCTACCAACCGAGCTGCACTGATTTTCTAGTCTATTTATTGAGTTAACTATAAATCTAGTATTCGGTACAATCTGAGTCTATATGACCACATACTCAGTAGTAGATTCGTATTTTTTCTGGTCTAGTACGGGTACACCTTAATTGGTCAGTAGACTCCCCCACAACCTCTAGTGTTATAAACTAAAATTATTACCTATTATGGGTCATTACATGTACTCAATAGGGTCGAACAAACATTCCTAGTTTTAGGCCAACAGAGTGAGCTAGTATGAACCCATTAGACAGATGAGGTATAGAATAACTGAGTCTACTGAAAGATGTCTCGTTCTACTGATGATTCAAACGATTGAGCTTTAGAAGGAACTGCCGCCATTTAGTACATCAGAATCAACCTATGGATCTGCTAAACCTGAAAGCCATTCTTTAGACGCTCTGCTGGTAACGTGCCAAAAGACAAGGTTGAGGAATAATGTACCTTTGTATCGATAATTGTTTACACATATTTCCTCCTTACGGTGTTTGTACAATCGATGCAAGCGAGCTCATCTGACTTTCCAACCGCTAGATATTTAAAGCTATATTAATGAAATATTATACGTTTATTTAGCCGATTTATTTAACCGAATTGCAGATAAGGAAGTTGAACCCACCAATATTACTGGTTGAAGATACTTGACCTAAAAGAGTTAAAAAGTCCCGATCTCGAAGAAATACAAACAGTAAAATTCTTTAAAAGTTTAACAAATGCTTCCAATAACAGCATCCCGTACATAGTGCAGATGTCGACTAAGATCACAAGAGTCAGAACAGGCTGTTGGACATGCAAGAAAAGGTATGAACTATTGATAAAATGTCAAAACAAATAATTAACTGGTTTATGTATAGAAGACGGAAATGCGATGAGGCTAAACCTGCGTGTGAAAATTGTTTGAAAACTGGTCGAACATGTGAAGGGTATGGAATAAAATTGTCGTTCGATGTTGATGATAGTCGAAACACAAAGACTAAGATGAACACTAAAGGTGAGATGATCCATGGATTCAGAGGCCGTCCAAGGTTGAAAGAGAGTCTTGCGAAGAGAGCTAAAATTGAAGAACAAAACACAGAGAAGAGCCAATTGTCAATTAATTCACAGCTGGTGCAGGTTTTAACCTTTGAAAATGAACCAACTGAACTCAAGATCACCAAGCACGAACCTACAATTCAAGAAGAGCCAAAAGAATCAATCGATATGCAATCGAGCTCTTCATTTCTGGAGGAATTTCATATGTTCCAGGACATTTTCCCAGAATTTGTGCTTGATCAAGACTTAGCACCTTTCATCAACCTCAATTCATTAGACAAGCAGTTGAGTGATACCCCAAAGGATTCTTCGGTGACAACACCACAACAACTAAGCTTGGATATAAGCCACACGCAAGAAGATAAAAATTCATTGCCTTACATCGAAGAGAACATGATGCTGAAACATTTTTTTAAGAAGCTCTTGCCTTTATTAGATGCTCACCCAAGTACTCCATGGCCTCAATTAGCATTGAAATATTGTGACTTCGAGATTGCTAAGAGTTGTTTTTTAGCGCTCAGTTGCCTACATCTTTACGAGAGAAAGGGTAAGGAAGAGTTCTATAAAGTCGGAATGGCACATATCAATAATACAATGGAATATCTGATTGGATACTTAAAAGACAAATCTGATGAAACGACCCCAAATTCAACAAATGACTCGAATATCAACTCAAACGACGATGATATTCTGAACGTCACCACAGTCATAAAAAACTTGAAGAAGCAACCTTTGGCCAAACAAAGATCAAATTTGTTTGTGATTTTGCTTCTTATTCATGTTCATTCGTTATTTAGTGTTGTTGAAAGTGGTAGATCAGCATTGGTTCGTACATTCATGGAACTATTTGGAGAAATTGTGAAAATTCCATCTTTCAAAGAAACATTAGAACTGATCAATGATGATTCTATAAGATTGCTGATTGCAAACTTGTCATGGTTTGATACCATCACTGCCGTTATTTCACCAGACTGTCGATTACCATTTTGTGAAGAGAGCTGGTATGGTGACAAGAATAGTGCTGCTTCAACATTTAAGTTAATGGGGTGTC
This sequence comes from Wickerhamomyces sp. yHMH617, assembly GCA_030571115.1. Lineage (NCBI taxonomy): Eukaryota > Fungi > Ascomycota > Saccharomycetes > Phaffomycetales > Wickerhamomycetaceae > Wickerhamomyces > Wickerhamomyces sp. yHMH617. Next base: position 8,902 of record JAJLXD010000129.1, read on the forward strand.
CAGGCGAGCTCTTTGTTTGTATATCAAGACTATGTAAGATGAGACGTGATCTAAGGTATGGAGATGATTTATATACTATTGAGGAAAGATTTAATGATTTGAAATCAAGACTGTTGAATTATAGAGAGTATATCGTCTTGGATACAAATGATTCCTTGAAAGAATGCGAATTAAAGCTCTATTGTGCCCAGTGCTGGATGTTGGCTGTACTGATGAATTTGTATAAATTGATAAAACCAGTCGAGCTAAAAATTCAACTCCATTCCTTGATTAATGAGTTCATTTTCATCTATTCCAAAATTCCAGGAAACTCACCTTTAAGAACACAAATGGTATGGCCATTGTTCTATGTTGCATCAATTTGTGAAACTAGTGAACATCGCTCTTGCTTATCAAAGCTGACAAAAGAACAAGCTGAAAATGGTGAAACAGGTACAGTGCGCACATTAGTTGAATTGATTGAGGAATGTTGGCAAAAAGAGATTCCAATGAATGAGATACTATCAGGGAAAGGCTGGTTTGGATCAGGAATCGAGTACTTAGTTGTATAGGCTCTATAAAATAAGATTGCATGAACATAATTACATTAACACTTTGTATACAAAACCCCCCTATAAGAAAGCCCTAATCCAAAGAAAGGATGAAGAAAAGAATTGAAAGCAAGCTCTGCTTATAATTTTTGCATAGCAACAACGTCAGTGGATTGGACGTGGTCTTCATCTTCTTCGATCAAACTTTGTAAGTCATCTAAAGAAACTTTGTCATCTTCAACAACAAGATTGACTTGCAATTTCTTGATACCAAAACCGATAGCAACCCATTGGTGAGCACCCCAAACCAAACCATCTATTTCGATAGCTTTGACGTTATCTAATAATTCATCTAAGTTGGTTTCGTCATCCCATGGTTTGACATCTAAGGTAACATTGGTTTTAGCAGCTGGTTTTGGACCTTTGGTAGCTTTCTTAGCAGCGTATTCGGCCAATCTTTGTTGTTTCAATTTTTCAGCTTCTTCATCAACTTCATCGTCATCAGAACCGAATAAGTCAATGTCATCATCTTCTTCAGCAGCGGCTGGAGCAGCGGCTGGGGCTTTACCAGCTGGCAAGGATTCAAAGTCTTCAGAGAATGAAGCAATGTGGTTGAACCATCTGGAGAATGCTGGGTATTGTTGTTGGAAGGCTTTGTAGGCAGCAACATCAGCTTGAGTGGCAGAGGTGCTATTCAAGGTTAGTAAATCAAATCATAGCAATATTTATCCCTCTGAAACTGCAATCAATTTCAAAGTCAGGCAAAGTAAATTCTTGATTGGGTTGATACACATATATGTGGTTCTTGAGGCCACTTCGTTAACACGGACCAATTTCGTTCATCATATTGAAAAAGATTGCAGAATCACCAAAAACGGTGAGAATAGGAGGGAAAAACAAACAAAAAACACTTACCCATCAATGTATGATTTTTCACCTAACAAGGTGTTCAATTGGACTAAAGAATCAACTTTGGAGAAATCAGAGAAGGACATTTTTGATTGAATACAGGTGAGAAGAGAAATAAAGAAAAATTTTCCCACAAATTTTTTTTTTGTTGGCGAATTTTTATCAGTGCTAAAATTTACGCTGTTCGTTAGTTCTGAAAATTACGCTTCAGTCCAATTTTTCAATAGGGCAAAAAGCGTAAACAACAATAAATAATGTGCACTTCTCTTATACACAAATTTAACAATGTTTCCACAAGCGTTGACAACCAAGTTCTCTAGCCGAGTTCAAAATGAGTACACATCACTCTACATCAATGCACAACCTGTTAGATCGAACAAAAGAACACACAAGGTGGTGAATTACGCTGAGTATGAAGATATGAATTTCGACGATGACAACGATGATAATTACGAAGAGAACAATTACCATACAAGCAATGTTGATAACAATCATCAGAAGCAGCAAATTCAAGGGAAATTAGCAATGAAAACAAAACATATCGATTTTTTCGAAACTGATCTGAATCTCAATTCATCCGCAGAAGAAATATTGATTCCAATAAGACTTGATTTAGAACATAATGGGAACAAGATTATTGATTTCCTGATGTGGAATTTGAATGAGAGTTTGATAACACCGGAACAATTCGCTTTGATAACGTGTCAAGATCTGGAATTACCGAACTACATTCAGCAGCAAATTGTCTCGTCCATCAAATCTCAAATTGAAGAGTATACGAATTTAGTAACTATTCAACTTCCTAAATCTATTGATATTCATGTCATCATCAATCTTTCATGCAACTTGGATAAATATCTCTATGAAGACAAGTTCGAATGGGATCTTACAGATGATTCCATAACACCAGAAATATTCGCAAGATACGTGGTTCAAGATATGGGACTTTCAATCGAATTCTTACCTGCAATAGCTCATAGTTTACACGAAACAATCCTGAAGATAAAGAAAGACTGTATTGATGGTCGTTTGCCACAAGAGGTCATTAACCAATCTGCTTTTGGTTATGAAGGTGGTATAAGATTGGATCCTGAGTTACTAGGAACTGGTTGGAGTCCTTCAGTCGAAGAGTTGAGTCAATGGGAGATCGAAAAGAGGGAAATCGAAAAAGAACGTAACATCAGAAGACTCAAGAGAGAGTCCATGCGAATTGATGATAAGAGAAGGGGACATAGAAGAAGGTTCGAGGAGATATGATTGTATAAATTCCCTTGTATCTAAAATACATGGCTGTTGCTACAGTAATTTTCGTGAAATTATATTTTTTTCTTCAAATGTAAACAAACACAAGAAATCAACAAACTGATTAAAGATGGTTTCAGAGAAGGAGATTCTGATTGACTTCCTTGCTAAAAGGACAGATTTCGAAAGCTCAATTTCCAAACAGGCATTTATTAAACTTTTTCGTAAAGTGATACCTTTGGAATTGATTAGCCTAATATATGATGAGTTTGCTAGGATTTGCTTGGAACGATCAGAAACAGTTATTACGAACGTTTCAAGGTATGTGAGAGAATGCGAAGATGCAGAGAGGAAACTGGCATCCTCTGAGTTACAAGATTTCATAAAAACACATTCAATCAGTGAAGTTAATGATAAATTGGATACCCTTATAAATATCGTAAATGAGGAAGTTATCTCAGTTGAAACTGAATTGAACAACGAGATAAGAGAATTACAGAATACTGAACATGAATTAAACAATATCGTGTTACCAAATACAAATGAATATCCACAAGGTCTAGAAGAGCCCTTAGCAAGGTTGATTGATTTTATTAGGCATTTAAATGATCATCAATGACACCAACAGCAAATTTAGTGTCACCACACCATTCCCACACTTCAAAAGTTGAATTCAATGATTTATGATCATGAATAGTATATCCCTCACCACTTTCTGGATTCAGACTCCCAGTTTTTTCCATGCGCTTCAAATACACCAGCCTAGAGATTCTTGAATGAATTAGAGCCATAGCACACATGGAGCATGGTTCATGAGTGGTATAAACATGATATCCATAGCACAGGTATTGCTGAGTTGTTGCAGTTTTTCTATTGACCTGTTCCTGCTCTGCAACCTTAGTTACGGCGTTCATAACACTGTGTTTCAATGGATTTATATGTCTCTGATCTTCACAAAGAGCAAGAATCTGGTTTGTCTTAGGGTCAACTATTGATGTTATAATTGGCAAATTCGAGGTTTTGACTGTTGATATTTTTGTCAAGTGTGTAATGATGTCTTCCATGTCAATTTCTACTTCATTCAGAGTCTGATCGTTTGGATTGCCTTTCCAAAGTAATGGCCAATATTGTGAACTCCATTGGACTACTAAGTCTTTTAATAACGGTATACCCTTTGGTATTTCCACGATGGTTAAATTTGTATAGTCTATGTCTTGTAATGTCTTTTCAACGTTTTCCTTATCAAGATACTCAACGCTGCATACAATTAGCTTCAAATCCCTCCCCACCTTCTTCAATCTTTTTATGTGTTGTAGAGGAATAGTATCTTTCTCAAAGACATGTTCTTTCAGTAAATCTATGACTTTTTTTGAGGACTGTGGGTTTATTGTAATACACCAGGCTTTTATTAACCTAAGTTCATTACTGCTAGGCAGCTTCTTCACTTGAAGAAGCTTACTTTCAATTATCCGATTGACGAAATCGATTTTGAGCTTGTTTTCTTTCTTTTTCACCATTGTCTGTTGTTTTCTTTCGAATCGATGAGGTGCATTAATTTTTTTTGATGAAACCAACACTAAATAAACAAAGACAAAAAAATGTTTGTGTCGTTAAAACAATTTTTGGGGGAAAATGGGTATGCTATTAGCGACAGTACAAATGAACTGCTGCTATCAGTATTTGTGACGAAGAATCACTCTGGGAAACTTGAAATTGGCTATAAGGAAGATGATGGTCTTGGAAGTCTAATAAACTCATGTCGATGTTTATTGTTGCAAAATGGCCATAAAGACAATGTGTTGGTTTATGGGTATCAGCTAACTAACAAAGGTGCTATTCCTAAAGAGCACTTTGCTAGTAACTCGAACAACACCTTTTTGAATAATCATCTTTGGAGATCGTTATATCATGATATTGGATCCGTAGCGATGAAAGATCTATTGATAAACCATTCAGGATTTTACAAAATGGGTAGATCATATAACCATCTATTTGGTGATACATTAGACACCCTAAAGTTCAGAGAAAAGAAGTCAAACCACGTTTATTTCAACTTAAGTAAGGTCCTTTACAAAGATTGGTATAGTGTTAAATGGTTCAATCCAATTCCTTCAACTAAGCGTGACTTTATCAACAAAGTGTTCCCAGGAGAGAATAAGAAGAAGCTAAAGCTATTCAGCAAAGTCTCTGTTAAGATTTCTGCAGCTCATTCAAAACTGCGGTATCTACAGCTTGTCAACGAAATTTGCACTGAACCACTTAAGGTCAACGATAATCTTGAACATGCACTAGATAAGAGACAAATCATCAAGTTCATTACCGTTTGCTTCGATAAAACGTTTCCGAAGGAAGCATACGGATCAAATTCTAACAAATCAACCATTTTTAGTAATATTTCCCAGATGGTTTTGGGGCACAAAGGCTATAATTTGTCATTGATAGCCTGTTTGCACAATTTGAGATTAAAAGATATCAAATGGTTGGGAACGACTTATAAAATGAACAAACAAGACTATGAAAAAAGGTTGCGGTTACTCTCGCATTTCATCACATGGTTATTTCAATATTATTTTCCCTATTTATTGGCATCATTTTTCCATATAACTCACGTCTCATCATCAAATGAACTTTTATACTTCCATCATCGAACATGGAGCAGGATATCAAAGCCTTTCATACAGAATTACAAATCGACATATCTTTCACCCATCGAATCAACGACTACGGTTACTCAGTTGGAGAAAATGAAACCTCTATTTTGCGCTCTACGGATTATGCCTAAGCAGAACAACGACTTCAGAGTTATCAATGTGCCAATCAAGGGATCTTTGAACATTGAAGTTAAAGATTACTTTGATCGGGTCCACACAGAAATAAGACCTTCAAAGAGAATACTGAATCATTTAAGGCTCTCTGAACAATCAAGCTTCACAAAACTAGCCTCTGTTAATCAAATACCAGTCAAATTATTTGAGTTTAAACAGAAGCTGATGCTGAAACATTGTACGTTACCATTACTATTCTTTCTTAAATTTGATTTGACAGCTTGCTATGATAATATACCCAAGGAAAAGGTTCGTGAGGCATTGAATAGTTTGATAGCACCAAATGATGTTTATTTTTACTCAACTCAGAACGAATTGGATCTGAGAACTATGTCTAAAAGACTAAATTGTTCGGCATCAACTATTGAAGGGATTCATGGTAACGTGAAACCTTTGAGGGGTAATGTGGTTTTTAACGGAAGTAAGAAAAGGACAACTGTCTTGCTAGGAGAAGAGATTCTAAACTTGACGAAGTCTCAGTTGGACCATTCATTTACCAGATTAGGAAATGTCTATCATTCAAGACAAAAAGGTATTTTTCAAGGTTTACATTTATCAAGTCTTTTCTGTGACATTGTTCTTGATAAGCTCATAACCGAGCAATTTGGTCAAATATTGACAGCTACAGAAACAATTATTCTGAGAATAGCTGATGATTTCATGTTTGTTTCCACAGATTGTGAAGCAATTAAACAAACTCAAAGACAACTGAATGATGTTTTCAACACATATGATATATCTATCAATAAGTTGAAAACTTTCATGAATTTCCAAACTAGTCAAACACCAAAAAATGATCAACAAGAGGTTATTTTTTGTGGATTAACGATAAATACTAAAGATCTTTCATGCTACAAAGAGTTTGATAGTATCTATTCACCTATTGCGCAGTCGCATCCACAGGTCATTAGAATTCTACTGAACGTGTTCAAAATGAGGCTCGCTTACAATAATCTGAAAACAAAGTTGAACTCTTTCGATTATAGGACTGCACATGTTAAATCATTATCCTTTAACTTAGCAAAGTCATATTTTAAAGCGACCAAACATCTAAGCATAACGGTACATGGTTTTAAATGGTTTATAATACAATTGATAAATGTCTTGAAACCTTTTGCCCTTTTTGGAGATCTACCATATCATGAGCAGTCAATCACAAGCAATTTTGCAGGTGTTCTATCTCAAAATCATACAAAATTTGAAAAATGTATAGAATATCTCAACTTTAGATCCCAGAAATTAATATAATGGCGGAAAAGCACTCTTTAAATTCTCTTCATCTTTTAATTTTCTGATTCTTTCGACTTCTTCGATTCCACCACTTTTCTTCAACTTATTCTCTGCTACAAACCCATCCAACTCTTCTTCAAACCCATTCAAAAGCTGTAACTGACGCTCTTTCTCTCTCAGTTTTTCTGCCCTTTCAATGGCTTCGACACGATACTCATGATTAGGCTTCAAAGCTTCAACTTCTGATAATAAAGCATCGCGTAAATCTGGCAAGCTTCCAGGTTCAGCTAAGGGTAAGTTTGCAGGTCTGAATCTTGGGTTCTTTGATTGCTCAACACAACATTGTTTAACCAGATCAAACGTTTCAACAGCTTTTGCCAAGTCTTCATTCAAGTCATGTGCTAAGTCTTCTTGCAAGGTTAAAAACTGCTGTTCCGAACACACTGTGTTTAATTCGTCTTCCCAGATTTTCTTCCAGTTCGGTTTTTCGGTTGCTATATATCCAACCATATGGGTCAAGTCTTTCTGCGCAAGATCTAATTCTTTCTGGACGTGTTCCAATTGCTTCTCCGAAGGCCGAGCTCCTCTCTGAGCAACATCTTTTCTCAAAGCTTCTATCAAATCCTGTAAATCGTCAAACTTGGTTAATAGTAAATCTGAATCACCTGAGAGTTTCGAGTGTGATTCTTCCATATATATACGATTTGATGATTTTGATGAATCTAACGATAATGTTTTGAAATCTTGAACTTTTGCAAGGATGTGATGAATCGAATCTTTGGATTGAATTTTATTAGTATCATTGATCTGTCTAATGACACTAAGCTCGTGACGGATATCTCGTAGTTCAGACATCTCATTGATGAGCTTTGATTTGATTTCCTTTTGCTTGATTGGTGTAGTTGTTTTCGCTTGGTTGTTATTTTCCATTGAACTTTCGATTACCATTTGCAGTTTACTCAAAAGCTGATTCTGAGACTCTTCAATTTGAGCCTTTGTAGTTTCAAAGAATTCTCGTTGTTTGGACTCCATTTGCTCTTTCAAAAGTTGAAGATTCTTGTTAATATCATTTACTGAATTGTTATTTTGATTTATATTCAACGAAATCACTGACCCATCTCTAATATCTCTAAAAAGATGATCTTCCAATTCATATGAGATGCTAGTATTTGGATCCTGTATATAAATCTCAGGAAAAGTACCTGAGCCAGGTGAGTAAGCAAATTTCTCCACAAAAAGTAAGCGCAACGACGTGAAAGTGATTGGTAAAGATAAGGATGATTTCTTGACCTTTTCGCCAATTCTTAAAAAAACTGAAATCTCAGTTGGTTCATTTGTTGAGTTAGAAGGTTGATGATGAGATATCTTGTTTTGTAAAGGACTTTTACCCAAGATTTTGGATGTTTCGATTATAGATTGATCTGGTAGATCAGGATCTCTACCAGGAGAATAACTTGTGAGCTTAGCATATTGATAAGCTGAGAACCTTCTTGAGGCACGACGTTGCAGGGAATCACCTTTCTGTAATTGTGTTAAGGCATCGTAATTTTTCGTATCTTTTTGTTCTTCCTTTGCTTCCTTGTCATCTTTAGGCACCTTCTGTGGAGTTTGGGTTTGGGGGACGGGAAGTGGTAATTCCTGCTTTTCTGGGGACGTTCTTTGACGTATAGAAGACACTCTTTTAACGGATCCCTCCGATTTACTGGATCTTAGACTGTCCCTTGATCTGTTTACTTTTAATGTACGAGCTGTTGCTTGTTTCGCCTTTAAATTCTGTAGCAGCGTCACAATAATCTCACGAATATTAGGCAGAAACTTATCAAGGCTTTCTTGTGACGGTTCTTCACATAGCGCTTCTTCAAGCACCACTCGCAATGCATGTGGAACATCACCCAGATCAGTGACATCAACACCAGCGTTGCTAAACGCTCTGCACGCCACTTTGAACTCGTTTCCCAGATGAACGTAGGCATCTGAAATATCTGCCTCTGTTGCAGAGTGTTTTGCCCACTGTGTTAGGCTCTCAAGCAGGTGCTTAGTGGCTACCAGAAGCCTAGTGACGCTGGATTCAATTGTGCTCATCTGTTTGCCGTTAGCAGAAGGTTCTGGACATAACAATCAAAAAAAAAAAGAATAACAAATCTTTTCATCATAGAAATACTCACAGAGTGTCTTTTAGATGGAGAGGAGGCCATTTTATTGAGTTTTAGTGCTGTTCAAAATGTGTGGTTTTTGGCTATCTTTTTTTGTTTTTGTTTTTTGTTTTTTTTTGTTTTTGAAAAGATATCACTCACGATTTAAAATAGTAAACAGACAATACAGAAGTCTCTGATTTGACGGTATTGCGGGAATTCAGCACCAATATATCTGTAAATTGTTATTAAAACGGTTTGGTACACCAAGTTTCCCTCTTTAGCACCCACTTTTTGCCTAATTCTGAGCTGTTTGAGACGCGTTTAATGAGAGAGTGTGGATGACATTAGCCATTGTGTCAGATTCAGAAGGAGAAGACCCTTTTGATGAATCTTTCTCCGATGAGAAGCTTGCGGATCTTCTTCGTCAGAGGAAGCTGAGCACTTTTAAGAAAACAGTGAGTTTCCGGTCATTTTTGGTGACTTTACAGCGTGAATACTAACAAATATAGAAACTATTGACTTGTGATCTTAGCAGAAGTTTAGATATTGCTGTGAAAAAAGCATTGAAGAGAAACGAGAGCCCTATTGAAGCTTCTATCTCAAAGGAAATGCTTGGTTTGGCAACGTGGACCGATTTTAGCACAAGACATAGCACAAGAACTCGTGATTTGCCATTCTATAAAAAGCATATATACGTGATAGACTGTGTTGAATACAATATGGGTGTTTCCAGGGAACGTGCTATTGAGCTTGTTAAAGAGAATCCAGGATTCATCGAAATGTTCAGGAATGAGACTTTGGAGAGATTTTTGAAGGGAAAAGGCAAGAAACCCAATACAAAGAAACGGAAGGTCAAAGAAAAAGGGAAGGAGGAGGAAGAAGAGGACTCATCACCTAAACAAGATCATGCTCACCCCACGTTTTCTGAAGAGGAATCATACGTGGAAACTTCAGATTCAACTTTCTCTAGCTCCTCATCAGAAGATGAAGACGAACCATACAGTCAAACTATACAGGCAACCGTTAAGGGGAGAACTTATGATAACTTTGATCAGATATCTAGGGTTGCAGGCCTTCCAAAATCATTCTTCAAGCTTGATTCAAATAGAAGGTCAACTACGAAATCTTATAAAAGGCGAGTTATCATGGAAAGACCCGGATTAGCTAAAAAAAAGCTCAAGTCTATATCACAGGCACTCGAAAATGATTTTAGAGTAGAAACTGAAGTTATAGATCCACAGAGTGATGTTAATCTGCGGCATGATGTAATCGAGGTGCTATCTCAAGATCATTCACTGGTCATCGATGTTGAGAGTGAAGATGAGCTTTCCATGTTTCAAGATAATGATGCAACCAGCACAACATTTTTCAGGACCGAAGATCAACCCAATATCATTGAAGACGATGATTTCGATATTGTGGAGGAATTTGGATCAGGTATAGTGCCGATGTTAGCAGGGAGAAGAACAGGGACGAGGAAACAGCCATCAATGCCTCCTCCACAGCGAAGAAAGAACCCAGTTGCGTCAAAGATCAGGAAGTTCAAGCGCAATCCCTTGGGTTCTGCTCGGTCTCGGTCCTTTAAGACTGCGAAACCTTCAAATAACAATATATTTACCGGATCAAAACTCGCTTCAACTTTCAACGAGTATGATAAACAAATGAGCCATCAAAGAGAAATGAAATACATCGTATCTGATGATGAAAATTATAAGGAGCGCAAAGCTGAATCTCACGAAAATAAGAAGAGGAAGAAGAAGTCTATAAAAGACAGGCATGATATGCACTTTTTTGCGCCGAGCCCTAATGTCGTTTTACCAAGGTCAGTACCTCATATATCTACGACGGTCTACGAAGGATTAAGTGATAAATATGCCCTCGTTAAAATACCAAGCAGGTCAAAGGGACGAGCTTCAGTGATAAATGATGTTGTTGATCCAATGTCAATAGATGTGTACGGGGATAATCCAGTGGGGTTTAAAGGAAACTTTAGAAACTCAAATGCCTATAAGATACTGTTTGAAAATGCAAAGTTAAAAGAAAATTCTCAAGAATCTGTCATTACGCTAGGTAAAACTACATTTCAAATTTCAATATTACATACAAATATTCCCGAGAAATTGAATGATATATTGAATGCGTTATTGATACCAGGCTTGTTATCAAATTCATCTACTGATTCATTGGTATCTTCTATATTGTCTCTCATTGAGTTCTGCACATATCTGGATATCAGTGATGCACGTTCAATACTAACAGTACTAGACAATTTTAAATTCAAACTTGAAGCTTCTGTGAGAAGAAAGGGTAAGATATGGGACGTTGAGTTTTATTTTTTGGGAATGGTTTTAGTGATCTACTATTGTTGCTTCAAAATTTTTAACAACCATTACCTCAAGTTATTCGATTATTATGCTAAATCAAAAGAAGTTACTGATTTATTTTTTGGGTTTATTCCAAACCTAGATAGCATTTCATTGCGCCAAAGACTTAGAGATAAACATCTTTTCTCAGAAGCAGTTTCAATGATGTTTCTATGCTCCAAAGAGGATTCTTGGTGTGCAATTGTAAACTCAGATATTGATGATATAGAATTCATTAAAGATTTATGTGGTTTATATCCTCCAAAATCCGAGATATGGAACAAAATTGGTTCTATTGTTAAATCTCATTATCTCAATGAGTTTCAGTATGGGAGTTTACAAAAAGATTTCAGAGAAATTTATTCTTTCATCACAACCCTTGAGTGGTCCATTAATGAAGATACGCTATCCATCATGTGTGACTGTCTGAAAAAGAATAAACTGCAGAATTTCCCTAATGAACCTACCAACCCTGTTATACTGGGTTCAAATGGTATCAATAAAGATACATTGGTAAACCTGTACCTAAATATCTTAATGGACTATGCTTCAAATCATGAGAAACTACATGGAAGACTACTAGAGAAATTGATTCCGGTGTCAAAAGTGTCTTCATTGGACATTTCTACTTTTTGCAATAGAATGAATTTATTACTTTGTTTATCTAAACTATTCAGCAAGAATTTAGAACCTAGGATTTTTGAAGTTATAAAAAACTGTGATTTTGAGTCCAAGATTTTCATTCATAGAAGCTTGATGGTCATCAAGATGATGATACTGATAAACAATGAGAATGGAATTACGAGCAAACTGGTTTGCTTAAAAGATTTGATTGAAATAGCTCAGCGTAAGAACATGTTCAACTACTGGATTGATTTTATCAATTCTATCAAATTCAATAAACTATTAGCACAAACTCAGCAAAATTTTTTGTCAGTGATATCAGAGTTTCAAACATCAAAAGCCATAATAAATTCATGTTCATCATTCATCAAACTATTTATCATGAATAATACCAATTTGAACTTCATTAAATCAAAATTTGGGTCTATTAATCCGAACTTATTCCCAGAAATATGGTGTCATGTGATGGGCTCATTAGTTTCCAATGGACAGGAAAACTGGTCAAGATTGATGAGATTCAATAACTTCACAGATGAACCGTATATCTATTCTTATATTTTGAAACATTCTGGAGCTCAAATATTTCGATTGGAGAATGAATTGATACTTTCTTCATTGATTAAAGGTGTTATTAGGCGAGAATATAGCTCCAGTTTGAACTCATTTCTGCGAGAAGTTTCGAGACAAGATTCAAATTTCCAATCGTTGAAAAATTCCATTATTCAAACCCATAGATTACAGATTACGCTTGTCGTGGTTTCCGTGATCTTGAAGCAAAACTCGCTAGCTGCTAAATCCAGGTTTCTTTCATTAGCTGTGAATTACCTAAAACTTCAGCTAGATCTATCTCATAATGATCAGTCTTATTCAAATTATGTTAAAAAAATTATTGAATTCATTAACATGTTTGGGTTCGAATATGTCAGTTCATCAACAGCTTTTGGAGAACTATGTTTTAAGTTCAAAATCAATAGAAAGGTCACTAATTTTGAAGTCAACCAACTAATTAACTCCAAAGGAAGTTTAAAAGAGAGTCTAAAATTCATTCAATCGCAAATAACCCAATCTTTCACTGCTTCAAAAACAGCCAATTCATCATCATTTGCCTCCAAATTTGCACCATTATTAATAAACCATACCTCAAAAACGTTCTCAGGCGCTAATGAAACACTTTCCGACTCTAAAATCTATGCACTTTGTGTTTCAATTTCTATGAACATTCAATTAATTTCGACCCTTGGAAATATGAGCCTTATTTTTGTTCATGAATTGTTGGAAACCCTGCACCAGATAATTATTAATGATAGAAATCTTACAAGAATTGATTTTTTCACTCTACTTTCAACCATAAAAGTCTTCCCATGTCTTTTGAATTATAGAGCACCTGGAAATGACTATCAAATGAAGCTTGAGACTAAAATATTGACCATAGTATACAAAATATTGAAAAACTTATACACAAGCTTGAACGGGACGAATGATTTATCTTTATTTATTGACATTGTTGACATTTTCACGTCGAGAAGCGCAGTCAAGTTTTCAGATTATCTTCATGTCGATAATGTTGAGTTTTTAATGCCTCCACCAAACTTCATGAAAGATTTCATCATTTCCTCAAATGTTACAAATAGCTCACCATTGAACTCTCAGAATCAGATGGAGTTGAGGATGAAGTTGGAAAATGAATATGATAGCTTTCTCAAATTGATTGAAGGTGACTACCACGATGACGAAGAAGGTGTATTATCAGATTAATTATAGACGTTAAAATTTTATTTATTTCATTTCATTTCATTTGAGTATTTTGGATTCTGCTTCCAACTTATCCAGTTGACGCTTCAAGTCCAGCATAGTATGTATGGTCTTTAGTAACTCTTCCTGCTTCGCTATCACTTTTTCCGTAGCCAGTGAAGGCTTAGTTCCTAGTCCAAGCTCATTCAAGACACCGGTTATCTTTGTTTGGACACCTGGTTTGAAATTTGTTACCTTATTAGAACGAAGATAGACACCAGCTGATAGCTTCTCAGTGTGTACTTTTAATCCAAAGGCCTCTTCTTCTCTCGGCGTTAAATTTTTGGAGAGTAATGAATATATCGGATTTTCCTTTTTCTTCTTCAACTGTTCCTGTTTATCGATCTGTAACTGTTTTTGCTTTTGTAACTGTTGCTGCTTGATCTTTTCATTTAACAAGGTTAAAGGGTTTTCAGGCGCTGGTGAATCGACTCTTCTCTTTCTCTTTTCAGTCATTAAAGAGTTGTAGAGCTGTGTTAAACCTTGAGAAGTCAAGTATTGTGATACAGAACCACTTGCCTGAGGTGAGTCTAGTAGCTGCAAGAGAGATGCTCTTTCAGTGATAGTCTTCTTAGCTGAAGCCTCAAATTTGCGTGCTTCGATGAGAAGGGATTCTTCTTCGGCAATTTCAGCGGGTGACCTGTCTAAGAGTCTATTGAGGTATGCCTTTCTCTCAACTTCTTTGTTTTTGTTGAAGTTCAAGTTACTTATGAGGTTGGAGTTTGCAGTTGTCTCTTCGTTCTCATTTTTGTGAATTAAGATACGTTGACAAACAGAATAGAATCTCTCTTGAAGCTCCTCCATAGTTCTTTCCTCCTCTCTTTCACCAAATTGATATCTGTCATTGATAACAACCCACTTCAAGTCAAACCTTGTGGCCAACTCAAACAGATAAAGAGTTTCCTCATATGTCCAATCTTCACTATCATCATCTGCAATAAAAAGTTTATATTGATCTTTAGTGAATTGTGGTATATCTAATTTGGTGTTATACTTCTCAAATTTATAGGCAGCCTCATGAACAATGGAATCTTTCGAACCTTTGACCCAGTGCTTGAGTTCCAATCCATCTGATCTCGCTCCATTCTTGAATCCAATACGTGACCATGATGAGGGTTTGCTCAACGCATTCAATCGGTCCTTGAACTTCTGTTGGTTTCTTATTGGAACAGGTGGAGTATTAGATCCTAACAGCTGATATAACTCCCTACTTATTCCAGATAGTTTTGCATCGTTTGGTGTTGCAGTAGTTCCTGTTTTTTGCTTCTTCTTAGCAGGACCTGCAGATTTGCCAGAGATATTGAGCACTTCGAGAATATCGGATGACATTTTGTGGGAATTTAGTGGTTAATAATGTGTGTATTTTGATTATGACAGTTTAATACAAATTAATAATTCAGCATGCTTTTCGAAACATCCAAACACCACAAAACATTGAGTAACGACGACATCCGAACACCGCTATTTTATATATAAAGATCAGGATTGCCGCCAGCAAAAACAATGGGTTTAGTGGCTAATGCTCTCAGGCAACGGAAGACGCAGTAAAATCAGAGCGCCTAAGAAGAACCTGGCGAGTGAGGTTGACTTTAGTCAGTCATGGCAGGTTCTTGCCAACGCAATTACTGAAATCGAGAATAAAAACGCCTCAAACTTGTCCTTTGAGGAACTTTATAGGAAATCATACAATTTGGTGCTCAGAAAGCATGGAAAGCAGCTGTACGAGTCTGTCAAGTCACTGGTTGGGGAGCATCTTGATAGGTTGAATGCTCAGATTACTTTGGAACTGGATAAAAGCGATGTTTTGTCATTTGTTGCCTCGAAATGGAAAGACCATTTGCTTTCAATGCGCATGATCAGTGATGTTTTGATGTATCTGGATAGAGTTTATGCCAAAGAGAACCATTTACCATTAGTTTATGATGTTGGGATTAATCTATTCCGAGATTTAGTCATCAAAAAAGATGATTTTGCTATAGGTTTGAAGTTAAATTCATGTCTGATCGATTTGATCACTGCTAACAGACAAGGTCTCATAGTCGATATTTTTTTGATAAAAAGTATAATAACAATGTTTGAATCATTAGTCGAAGACATCGAAATTGGTGAAAACTACTACACAAATAAATTTGAACCTTTTTATCTTCAAAAGTCATTAGAATACTATGAAAAACTGGCTATAGAAATTTTTGAATCGCAGAACGGAACAATTTACTTGAAGAAAATCAAAGAATTAGTTGAAAATGAAGAGAACAAATGTGTGTTATACCTTCCCCAACAAACTTACCCAAAATTGATCGATTTGATGAATAAAGTGCTGATAACATCAAAAATTGATAAAGTACTAAAGATGAACCAAGATGGATTGAAATCTTGGATTCAGCACTCAAAGTATGATGACCTGAGCTTACTCTACCAACTTTTACTAAGAGTCGATTATTTTGATGGATTCAAAGAACAGTTAAAGGACATTATATTAGAAGATGGTTCTACAATTGAACACGATGGAACCAAAAAGCCAACAGCCCAGGCAATATCATGGATTGAACAAGTGATAAGTTTGAAGGAGAAGTATAATCTAGTACTGGAGAGTGTTTCGAAAGATGTTAATATAGCTAAGACCATTGATAATTCATTTGTTGATCTGCTTAATAAAAATGTCAAACTCGCTGAATTTCTTTCATTATACATTGATGACAATGTTAAAAAATCCTTTGATAAAACGGAACAAGAAATAGAGCAAATACTGGAAAAATGCATCATAATATTCAGATTCATCAAAGACAAAGATTTATTTGAGAAATACTACAAGACTCATTTAGCCAAAAGACTACTAAAGACGTCCAAAAATTTTGAAATAGAAAGATCAATTATATCGAAATTTAAGAATGAGATCGGTTCGAATTTTACATCAAAATTAGAAGGAATGTTCAGAGATATAAATATTTCTAGAGAAATTACATCGAAATTTCAGCATAAAGAGTTTGAAGTGAACGTCCTCACAAAAACTTTCTGGCCAATTCAACCTCCATCGAATGTTCAGGAAGTCATTCTACCACCAAAACTGTTCACTTTGCAACGGAACTTCAACGATTTCTATTTAAAGATGCATAATGGTCGATTCCTGACGTGGGCCTTGAATTTTGGATCTATTGATATTCGCGTGAAATTTGATAAGCGAGTTCATGAATTAAACATGTCGTTATATTGTGGTATCATAGTTCTATTATTCGAAGAATCTGAAGAATTAACTTACGAACAGATATCTACTCTGACGAGAATACCAGAATCTGACCTAATTAGAAGTTTACAGTCCATAGCAGTTGCCCCTAAGACTCGAATCTTGCTCAAAGTTCCGATGACAAAGGACGTCAAATCTACTGATGTTTTCAAATTTAACTCAAAATTCTCTGCTCCAATGACGAAAGTTAAAGTTCTGACGGTGGTCGGTAATAGTAGAGTGGAAACAGAAACAGAAAGGTCAGAAACTTTAGAAAAACTAGAAGAGGATAGAAAATTTGAACTGGATGCTGCTATCGTGCGGATAATGAAGAGTAGGAAGTCATTAAGTCATAATGAATTGATGGTAGAAATAATTAAGCAAATAAGCAGATTCAAACCCTCCCCACTTTTCATAAAGAGAAGAATTGATGCTTTATTGGACAGAGAATACTTACAAAGAGACACTGAAGATAGAACATTGTATCATTATTTGGCATAAGATTCACACATACTCAACATTACAACTTCCAATCCGGCTTGCGCTTTGCGACGAAGGCCTTCATCCCCTCTTGTTGTTCATACCCTCCAAACAATGAATGGAAAACACTTCTCTCATACTCAAGTCCACTTTGTAGGTTCGTTTCGTTAGCAATTTTAACCGATTTCTTACAACTACGGACCGTTATTCTGGGTCCATTGGCTATGGATTTCGCCAACTTCAAAGCGTTTTCTAATACTTCACCAGGGGGGAAAGTTTGTGAAACTAATCCCCATTGTTCTGCTTGAACACCAGTAAAGGTGTTCCCAGTCAAGATGAATTCCATTGCTCTGGACTTACCGATGGCTCTAATCAACCTTTGAGTTCCTCCCCCTCCAGGGATCACACCCAATTTCACTTCAGGCTGTCCAAACACTGCTTTGGTTGAAGCATAAATGATATCTGAGATCATTGCTAGTTCGCAACCACCACCGAGAGCGAATCCTTCAACAGCACTGATAATTGGAATAGAAGCACCAGCAATTGAATCCCAATTACCCAAGAAATTGTGCTTTATCGCATCATCAGAACTCTGGCCTTGCATCTCTTTGATGTCCGCACCAGCTGCAAAGAACTTTTCGCTGCCATAGAGCACAACACATCCAAACTCATCGACTTTCTTATCTACATTCTGCAGTGCATCGATCAACTCGCTGATCAATTGAGAGTTCAAAGAATTCAATTGCTTCGGTCTGTTCAGCTTGATCAGCAAAACCCCCTTCACTGGAACTGAAGTCAAGATGTTCTTGTATGACATTTTGCTTTTACTTTATACATTATAAGATGACAGCAAATCTCGGTACTTTTAGTATCTATTTATATGTCACTTTTTACCCCATACTGTTTTTCGGAATTACGAAAAATTTCGGCACTTTCTCAAAAGGGTAACAATTATATTTATTCAACCGGTTATAAAAAGCTCATTTTTGACTTGAGTGATGTTATTTGAAATCGGAAGCGTTGGTAGGTTAACTCTATAGTTGACGTCGTAAACTTTGAGTATGGGCAAAGGAATTAAGTTCGAATCGTTCTGGAAAAGGATATGGCCATGAAATTCCAGTAGGTGGCGAGTATTTGGCAATATGTTGAGATTGTTCTGCTTCTTTAAACCCCCCGAGATCTGGAAAAATCTGTTCTCCAACAATGATACATTAAAACAGAATATTTTTGAAGTTGGATTCTCAATGTAAAACTTGAAATTGTATGTTATGTCGACAATTTCAATACTCAATAATACTCTTGGATCCAGAAATGGCAGACTCAACTTCCATGAAGGATTAACAAATATATTCTCCACTGAGCTCGATGGTCTCTGCCAATAAATTGACAATTGTGCCTCAAATTGAATGTTTCTATAAGTACGACCATCTTCAATCTTCGTATGAAAATAATGAGACGACTCAATAACTCCCTCATCATCAGAGAGCTCATAGGCACTTGAATCTTCAATACAGCTTGTTTTGGGGTTTGAATTATTCAATATTTTGATATTATCTCTCAAAAATTTCAAACCTTGTAAGTTGGTTGTAATTTGCATTAACCAATACCTTCCAGGCTTAGGTATGACTTCATCTAATTTCTGGTCAGAATCCAAGACGAACAATGACTTCAGATCATCTTTCAATCGTGGATGAATGGCTAAATCTACCTGAAACGGATTTGTTATTGGCAGTGTCTTCGTAATGATTGATTTGATAGGGACATCACGGTCACCACTAACATAAAACGTTGTGATTAACTTGATGGACAAAGTTCCAATAGATTGAGGTGCTTTCAAACCGAAATAATGTTTACTAATTGTAGACTTTGGCAGGTCTTCCAGTTCTAATAATTTAACTGAATTATCTTCCCATTGGAATTCAACAGCTTCGTTTGAATTAAAGTCCACTTGTGGTGATATTTCAATGCTGATGGGTTCATAGTCATCGTCTTTAATGTTGATACCGATACGTAAGGTTTCTCCAACAATAGAGTCGTCTGGACAGTCACACCAGTCTATCAAAACTTTAGGTATTCTTGGGATGGTTTCAATAGTTCTATAGTTTGATGATTTAATGATCTTCTCATGCATCAAATTGTTAGCATTTGATTCGTACCAAGTATGGTAAATCCTAAATGAATCACCTCGTATAGGAATATTCAATTGAACGTTAAATAGCTCAGTTTTGAGTAATGCTGTTATTGACATGATTGTGTTCTTACCAACTTTTGATGTTGGAATTGATAACTGGAGTATTTTGCGAGGGGACTTAAACTTCAAATTGGCTTTAAGGTCATCAGTTAATTTTTGGATTGGGTCATTGGTTAAATCAATATCTTTTTTGATTAGGATTGAAGGTCGAGAATCAAAATTTAAGCAAATATCATCGATCTCATAATCGATTATTTTGTGATTTATTTTGGACTCCAGAACTAACTGTAACTCAATTTTATCGTTCATTGGTACCTTTTCCCTTCTGAAAACAACATCACACTCAATTAAATCGTCAAATGTTTCATCAGTTGAAGTATTTATAATCAGTTTCTCGTTATGATTTTCCAAAATTTTTTTGAAGTCTGTCCCTATTTTCGAAACCAGTGCATTTTCTAATTCTGTTTCTAAATTAATTAATGATAGTTCCAGTAAGTTCAAAACAGCAGCATACGGCTTCTTGAGCTCGATTGAACATATGAAGAGCTTGTAGTAGACTTCTCCTTCCAAAAATTCCCAGTCAAAAGAATCTTCTTTCAAACAGTCTAAAACTGATTCAAATAGCTTGAAAGCTCTTGAGTAGTTTTTCTGTTCTAGCAACAAATCACCAATTTCAAAATTTATATAACACACCGTTCTGTTGAAAACAACATCTTTTTTTTGAAATGCCAACTTAGCAAACGTTAATAAGTTTATCAGCTCACCAGTAGTATCGAGTTCAGCGGGTGGATCAAAATAATCGAACTTGTCGTGATTTTTTTTTAGTTTCTTCAAAAGCTTAGAACTCTTTAAGTATAAAAACCCTGGATGTTTCATGACTTGGTCATTTAGTGGTGATTTTGAATCTTTAATATATGGTAAATTGAGGGGTATGATATTCGAAGGACATAGATCAACCAGTTGTGCAAACCATTTATATTGACAACTCAACCACCAGTAATTTTGGGATTCTGATGAAGTGGATGTTGCTTTCAAGTGGAACTGGAACTTTCTGAAAGCAACGTTAGGTAATTCCAGGTATAAACACGTTTTAACTATGTTGAAAATGACTAGATCCGAGTAAAGTTTTTTATCATTGTAATCAGATTGGAGTAATTGATCGTAACAGAACTCTAATGATTTTAAGCAAGAATCATAATTTTGCTGGAAGGCCTCAATAAATGATAATTTCAGGTTTAAAGTAATCAAATCATTCAATGACTCTTGAGCTGAGTGTTTTTTTAGTCTTTTCCCTAAATTAGTGTAGAATTCAGTTGAGTTTGGCTTTATTATATTCAATACATCCATGGCAAACACATTCAAATCTTTTGGACTCAGATTTGGATTTAATATCAGCAATTTTGCATATAGACCAGTCGACTTCTTCAAATTTGTCAATCTTTCAGTGTTATCACTCTTAGTCAGAACGATAGCCAACAACCTCAGGTTCAAATCGGTCAATTGGCGATTTAATGCTGCTATCTCACTGATAAATTCGTCATCTGTTGCTTTAATCTCGTCTGGGTCACTCAATTCGTCGTTCAACTCGAAAAACGATATAAAAAGACAAGGAATCTGATCTTTGTATAACTCGATCCAGGTACCGACATCATCAGCTTGTTCATTCGGCAGCAGCCACTTGTTCGAAATCAATTTGAACTTATACTGAGTCAATTTTGCCGATCTCACAGACTTGAGATCAAATATAACGTCTTCAGAGCCGAACTTATTCCATATTTTATAAAGATCAAGTACAATCGCTTCATTAGTTGATGATATCTCCAATTGGCGTCTAAAAAGCTCAATTTTGGCTCCATTTTCATCCGAATTGCGCTCACCATCAACACCTTGAACCAGGACCAGCGGACTGAGGTGCTTCTCCCATTTATCTGGGTAGTTTTCCATTCTTTTGTGCTTTGGCGGTTACTTGTTTGAGAAAATGTAGAATTTTGGCTCTTTTATATGGCATCAGATAAGTTTGTCCTTGTTGGGAAATTTTCTTCTTTGAGAAATAAACTATTACCCTACCAAATGTAGAACTATAAAAACCCACCGAAATTACGGGTTCCTTAAAAATAGCCACAAAAATCTTGCTTAATGTTTAGAACGCTCAATCTTCAACACAGCAGAAGATTATTCCATACAACTTTGAAAAGAATGTCAGACGTCAAAATCGAAAGAATTACCCCAGGTGATAACCAAAACTACCCAAAAGTTGGAGATAAAGTCACAATTCATTATACTGGTACTCTAGAAAATGGTAAGAAATTCGACTCTTCAAGAGACAGAGGTTCTCCATTCCAAACTATAATTGGTGTTGGTCAAGTCATCAAAGGTTGGGATGAAGCAATTCCGAAATTATCCATTGGTGAAAAGGCCATTTTAACAATTCCTGGTGCCAAAGCTTATGGTGACAGAGGTTTCCCTGGCTTAATTCCACCTAATGCTACATTGATTTTCGATGTTGAATTGCTAAAGATTAATTAAAAATATGATTTATGCCTTCCTTTTTCTCCCTCTTTGAGGTTTCGTAGATCGTGTTCTGACACCCTCTTTTGTCTCTGGTTTGGTATTTGCATCGCTTCGAGTTCGAAGTATTCTTCCTTTAGACGTCGAGGTTCTTGTTTTTCTTTTCTTCAAATCAACTTCTGCAACCTTCTGAGTTTCAGCTTTAGGTTTCCTTCCTCTTTTCTTTGGAGGTGTCTTCTCTACCACATCCTGTTCTTTTTCTCGTTCTGTATGCTCGACCGCATCGTCGTATTCATCATGATCATCATCGTCTTCATCATCATCTTCCTCATCATCGTTATCTTCATCTTCATCCTCATCCTGGTCTTCTGCTACAGCGTCCTCATCATCCCCAGATCCAGCTTCAACATCGTCTACATCGTCTTCCTCTTTCTCCTCGGACACTTCTTTTTCTTGTTCTTTATCATTATTACTATCTTCACTAGTTATACTTCCATCAGTTTTTTTAGCTCTTTCCACCATTAATGGGTGATACTCATCCCAAGGTAGATCAAACTCCTTAAACTCTGACTCACCACTCTCACTATCTGATTCATTAGCCTCCAACTCTTCCAGACCTTCCAAGTCATAAAGCGATTGTAGTTTTGCTTGGATGTCATCAATCGTTATACTTTCATCATTCAATGACTGTAAAATGGCTATTAAATGGAAATTTTTGCTGATACCAAGCGGTTTAAACTGACAAATGGCTCTGAACAGTTTGACTTCTTCCAATGGTGTCCAATCTCTCATAGTTTCTCGACTC
Organism: Wickerhamomyces sp. yHMH617; assembly: GCA_030571115.1. Lineage (NCBI taxonomy): Eukaryota > Fungi > Ascomycota > Saccharomycetes > Phaffomycetales > Wickerhamomycetaceae > Wickerhamomyces > Wickerhamomyces sp. yHMH617. Next base: position 31,755 of record JAJLXD010000129.1, read on the forward strand.
CTCTGACCTAATGCTGATGAGACATAAACATTTCACTAGTGGAATTTGTATTTGTTATTAATTATTTATTCGCGATAATTGCCGTTCATGGATAATTTACTAATATAGAAATATTTAAAATAATTTTTTCCTATTAAAGTAATTACTGAATACAGTAGTTTTCGCATATTGTGAAAAATTTGAGAAATCAACAAAAGTTTGGGTCGAAATTGGCCGTAATTAAAACATTGTAAATCTCATTGAAAAGAGTGTTGAAATGCCTAGAAAAGCTGAGGTGCTCAACTCACTGACACGAGGTGTAAGTCATTGATCCGTGAACTTGAAAATCAAGCACAAATAACTAACATAAACAGAGAATTCGTGCTTCCTGGAACAAGCATAACCTGTTCAACTTGTACAAGAAAGGACGTATTAATTTCGCAGGACAGAATTTGTATCAACAGAAATGGCACTCAAAGCAGGAAACTAGAGCTTATCATGGTGAATTCATGACCGAATCACGTTTCCAATCCGAATTCCAGTCGAAGCTGGAGTCTGTTGCTAATCTAGATGCTTCTTTGAGAGGAACTGATACTGAAGAAACACCATACACCTTACAAACATACGCCGTCTTAGAGAAGAGATTGGACTTTGCGCTATTTAGGGCAATGTTCGCATCATCTGTAAGACAAGCACGCCAATTCATATTACATGGTTATGTCAATGTCAATGGTATAAGAATACGTGAGCCAGGTTTTAAATTAACCAGTGGTGATGTTTTCAATGTCGAGCCTGAAAAAGTTCTATATGCACTTGGTGCTTTTAAACCAAGTTTGAAACAAGCTTTGGAGGTTGATCAAACTCAAGTTAGAAAATGGAATGAATATGTTTCCAAATCATTGAAAGATCCAAAAAAAGCATGGAAATCGTCCAAAACGGCTACCAAGGAAGTGGATCATGATTTGGTGGAAAAGAAAATGCTGGAACAACAGAGAAAGTTCACCAGAGCTAAAGCATTACAAACAGTGCTGGAGTTGGGTGGAAAAGAGAACGAATTGAAGAATTATCAATCTGTGTTTAACGAAGAAGCCTCTATCAAAGCCCAGAAACTGTTCACCAAAATCAGTGAAGCCTTTCCCGAAATACAACCAACGAGTAATCTGACTGCATTCTTAACACAGAAGGACGTTGCCCAGAAAAAGCTGTTCAGCGAAGTGAAGCAACTCATCTCCTCAATAACGAACATTCACCATGAGCAACTGCGTTTGAATGCCAAAGAACAACCAGTCTCTTTGTATGACCCAACATGGACCAGTTCATTGAAATACCACAAAGCATTACCAAAAACAGCAGATATCTTGCAATCACCAAACGTGTCAAAACTTGCATCGAAAGCAAACAAGCCATCAAAATTGGTCAACTTGCCATGGCAAAAAGGTATTTATGGCCACGAAACACCTTCAAAACCATACTTTACACCTTGGAAGCTTAGACCATTCATTGCCCCTTTCGCTGTTTATCCACATCACCTTGAGATTTCCTTCAAAACGTGTCACGCTGTTTACCTAAGAGACCCTGTTTCGATGAGTGGTAAGAGTGAAGTCATCTCACCGTTCGATGCCAGCGTCCACGAAAGAGCCTACATGTGGTATATCAGAAGATCAAAGACATAATAAACCCTTCTGTTTGTATAACCTTGTATATATATTTTAACCGGCATGTTCAACAACACCGCTAACTAACTTACCATCTTCAAATTTGAACTTGAATTGTGAAGGAATGTTCACTTCTGTAAACTCGTCATTCTCAGGAACGTATAAATTCAAGCCAGTTGAACAAGTTGTAAAGAGTTCTGAGGATAATGATTCTTTGTTTAAATAAATCTCACCATTGTCACTTTTATCAATAGAGAACTGGGGAACGAAGCCCTGAATCTGAATTCCGAACTTGTAGGAGTTGATGATAGAGCATTCTGAGATCAAAGAGTCAATGACTAAACCAAGTTTCTTGACACCAGAGATTTGAATGGCGTTCAATTTACCGGTCAATTGAACTGTGATGTTTTCACAGTCTGCAATGAACAAAGATTGGGATATATCAACATCCAATTTGATGTCATGCTTATCAGTAACATTTTTGATGATCCATTTTGATTGTTCAAGTTCAATTTTTGGTGTTGGTTTTGGTTTTCTTGATAATGAATTTGGTTTCTTAGGGATCGGTGGTGATTTCTTTCCACTGCTTGTAGAAGTGGTCTCAACAGCTACCGCTGCTGCTCTGAGTTCAGGATTTTTATGTGTCATCTGTGATTTCTCAACTTTTTTCAGACCTTTTGTGATGTTCTCACCTTGGTTTAGTTCAGAAAACACAGCATTGATACCATTAACACTGTTATTAGTACTGGTACCGGTTTCTGTGCTTTTTGAATCAAAAAGATCAGCAGGAGGTGGTGGTGGAGGAGGAGGTGGTGGTAGTGCCCCACCTGATGAGCCAGAATCCACGCCAAATTCCTTGTCACCTTTGAAACTGACACCAGTGGTATGGTATTGCTTTACGAATAATTTCAGCCCATCGAAGATGTTCAGATACAGCTTAACCCATTCGATAAAGCGAGGATCTTTCTCCTTGCTGTCTTTCAAAACTTTGTTTGACCAGAAAGTCACTGAATCTTTGATCTCACTGATATATGCACCAGGAGCTGGTTCAATAAACAACCAGTTAAACACACTAGAACCTTCAGCAATTGCTGTGATTTGCACAGAGAACTCGCTTTTGAAATGCGAGTCTTTGTAGCTGCTAATTTCAGATAGCAATTGCTGCAAAGGCTTGATGAATTCTGTGGTTTTTGAGCTGCTGAAGTCTGGTTTCTTGGAAACAGATGCTGTTCTAATAAATTGTTGCTGGAATTGGAAACTTTTCGCAAACAGTTCGACAACTTCCTCCACTTCTTTCACTCCTAGCTCATTTGTATACGAGACAAATGGATTCAAGTACAATTCTAGCAAATCATTGAATGGTTTATCAACGGCTTCGTCAACTTTGGGGGTGGCCTCTGCAGCTTGTGGTACAATTGCATCAATTTTTGGTGAGATTTCTCCAGATTTCTTGGAAACAATTTGCTCTAGAGCACTTGTGGCCTTTTCCAACCTTTCAAAGAGTTCTTGATATTTGTCTTTGGTTTCTGACATCGTTTTTGATGTTGTTTTGCTGTTAATTTTGTAAAATTTCTGTTAATTTTTCGGTGATTTTTTTCAAGTGGCGAAATAAACGTAAACAAAGTAGTGAACACTCACGACGAAAACCTCCAAAAAGCTGTATCACAAGGTTGTTAAAAATGTCTAATGACACTCCCACACAAATATACTCTTTGAAAGACCACGCTGGCTCATTACATTCCCAGAAACCTCTCAAATATCAACCAAATTCGCCAATTCTCATAGATTTTGGTACTGCAAATATCAGAGTGGGATATTCGAACTCACAGTTTCTCCAATACCCGACGCTAATCTCGAAGTTCAGAGAAAGAAAACAAAATAAGCAGCTCAGTTTTATTGGGAACGACGTTTTTCTGGATCAGAGCGTCAAAAACCAAGCAAAATCACCTTTTGACGGTTCGTTTGTAACGAATTTCGATCTTGTTGAACAGATTCTGGACTACTCGTTCAAGAAATTGAGTGTTTCTTCGTTGGAATCTAACCCGGTGGTTATCACTGAGAAACCTGCGCAGTCTCTACTACAAAGACGATCTTTCTATGAGCTTTTCTATGAGCTTTATGGAGTCAAAAAGTTACAATTTGGTATTGACAGTTTGTTTTCCTTCTATGCCAATGATGGCTCAAACGGGCTTGTAGTGAGCTCTGGATATGAAGCTACACATGTTATTCCTGTCTATGAAGGAAAAGGACTTGTTGCAGAAAGTAAAAGATTGAATTGGGGAGGGCATCAATCTGTAAACTACCTGAACACTTCATTGCAATTAAAATATCCTTATTTTCCTTCCAAAATCAACACTCATCAAACTGAGAATCTGATCACAGACTTTTGCTATGTTTCCAAAGATTACTCTGTGGAACTTGATGACATTTTAACCCTCGAATCGCTAAATATAAAGGATATAGTCGTTGAAGCACCTTTTGTTGAAGTGGAGAAACAGCAGAAAACTGAAGAGGAACTTGCCAGACAAGCTGAAAAAAGAAAAGAAAGCGGTAGAAGATTACAAGAGCAGGCCCAACAGAAAAGATTAGAAAAATTGATTGCAAAAGAACAAGAATTCGAATATTATACACAATTTTATGAGAAACTAAAGAATTTTAACAAGAAACAACAATTACAAACGTTGAAACAAGAAGGATTTGATAAAGAGGATGAATTTTTGAAACATTTAGCCAGCTTACAAAAAGCTTTGAATAAGGCAAGAACGAAGGATATCGGCGAAGAGGAACCAATTGCAGAACAACCGACATTTCCTCTGGTTGAAGTGCCTGATGATCAACTGGATGAAGAGCAATTGAAAGAAAAGAGAAAACAGAAATTAATAAAGGCTAATTATGAGGCTAGACAACGAGCCAAACAAGCCAAAATAGAAGAAGAACAAAGAATTGAAGCAGAATTACAAAGAGATAAAGAGTGGAGAGAAACTGATTTGAAGTCATGGATTCATGACCGCCGCTCGAAATTGAAATATCTCGTGCAAAAGAGAAAAGATCGTGCTAAACTAAAAGAACAGCTAAGTGACAGAAAATCATTAGCAGCTCAACAAAGAATGAGAAATATAGCAAATTTGGCTTCTGAGAATTCACGTTCAGCATCAACAAATGGTGTCAATAAAAGAAGAAAAACAACGATAGATAATGATCCAAATGATACATTTGGTGCAAATGATGATGATTGGAGTGTCTATAGAGACATCTCCAAGGATGATCCTGATGAAGAAGAACTGATTGAAGAAGAAGAACAAATGGTTTTAAAATTAGAAAAGGAATTACTAGAGTTTGATCCCTCCTTCACAGAGGAAGATACATTAGAGGCACAATATGATTATAAGAAATCAATATTACATCTTTTTCTTCGTGGTCCAAGACCTTTCAATTCTGAGGATTCTCATGAACAGCATCAAATTCATCTAAATGTTGAAAGAATCAAAATTCCAGAAGTTCTATTCCAACCAAGCATCGTTGGTATTGATCAAGCTGGTATTTTAGAAATCAGTGAGAACTTATTACTCAACAAATTCTCACCGGCTCAAAGAGATTTGATGTGTCAAGATATTTTCCTAACAGGAGGATTTACGCAGTTCTCCAATTTCAAAGAGAGAGTAAATTCAGAATTTAAACAATTTTTGCCGGCAGATACACAACTAAAAGTACGCAATGCAAAGGATCCAATGAATGATGCTTGGAGAGGAATGGCAAAATGGGCATCGAGTGATGATGCTGTGTATTTAAGTAAGCAAGAGTATGATGAGTACGGTCCTGATTATATCAAAGAACATAACTTGGGAAATATAAATGTGTTAGCATAAAATAAAATGTTTATTTCTTTGGAGAAATACCTTTTTTTTGCATATGACGTTCTCTAGTCTTTTTAATCAATTCATCATCCCTTTCATCGTTGAATTCAGCAAAATCATCGTGGATCAAACGTTCTTCTTCTTCTTCAGCTCTTGCAAGATTTTCTTTCTCTTTAGCACCTGATTTACTAACATCGTGAGGACTTGGTGCGATCTTTTTCAATTTAGCAACATAAAATCCATCAACGTTATAAGTATGAGGGTAATATCTTTTTGTAAGTTTTAAACTTGGGTGAAAGTTCTTACCTCTGAAACTAGTGAACCCATCTTTACCAATCTCTAATCCAGAATCGACTAACTTAACATTTGGTCTTTTCTTTAAAGCATAATCAACAACAGCTTCGTTCTCTTCAACCATCACAGAACAAGTAGAATACACCAAGTAACCACCAGTAGGCGAATTAGCATCGATAGAATCAATAGCACTCAAAATCAATTGCTTTTGTAAATGTGGGATTTGTATGAAATCCTTCTCAGTACGACTCACTTTGACACTTTCATCTTTGGCAATGACACCAGTTCCTGAACATGGAGCGTCCAACAATACTCTGTCAAACCCACCCATAACTTTAGGAAACTCTCTGGCATCGTAATTACAAACGATGGTATTCGTACAACCCAGACGATGGATATTAGCAATCAAGGACTTTGTTCTAGCCTTATTCGAATCGTTGGCGAATATACAACCGGTATTCTTCATCAATGCTGAAAGATAGGTTGTTTTACCACCTGGGGCAGATGCCATATCCAAAACACGTTCATTTTCTTGTGGTGCTAATGCCATACAAGGTAAAAATGATGAGGCTGCTTGAAGGATATAATGACCAGCTAAGTATTCAGGAGTAGCACCAATTGGTACTTGAGAGTCGAATATTTGTAACCCAACTTTAGTCCATGGTCCAATAGGTTGTAAATTGACACCTCTGTTCACTAGTGCCTGTGCTAGTTCACGACGTCTTGTTTTCAAAGTATTTGTTCTTATGGTTATTGGTCTAGCAATTTCGTTTGCTTCGAAAAACTCCATAGCTTCAGAAGGTGAGAATAGATTGAAAAGCTTCTCAGCTAAGAATGGCGAGTACCCGAAATAATCACAGATATCTTGGAGTAATCTATTAGTGTAATCTGCTCTTGATTTTTCTTCTTGTGCCAAATTTTTAAAATCTTCCAATACTTTGACTAATTCAATCATTCTTGTTCTCAGCATCGTGAGATCCTTAGGACCAGAGTTTTCAATGGCTAACTCTTCTTCAGTTGGTAAAATCTGAGCTTTAGGTTGAGCGATATTAGTTTGTAATAATTCGTCTTCAGCTTCTTGAGCCTCTAGTTCAGCTTCTTCATCTAATTTGGCGGATAATGCTTCCATATTTGAAGCGTTCAAACCTTCTAGATCATCATTATCGAACTCATCATCATCTGAGAACATTGGTCTAGCACGAGCTTCTTCGTCAGAATCATAAAATTCTTCTTCAACTTCAAACTCATCGTTTAGATCTTCATCTGCTTCTTCTTCGTTATCAGAATCTTCGAACAATGACTTCTTGGCTTTAGCTAATTCGTTTAAATCAACTTTTGGTAGGCTTTCTTCTTCGAGTCTTTGTTTCTTCAAGAGTTCTTTCTCATCTAATTCATCCTCTTTATTAGATCTTTTCTTATCCTTTCTAGGGTTTTTCTTCTCTGAGACAGAATCAGATCTCTTCCTCTTTTGATCCTTCTTTTGCTTCTTCGCAGTGAACTCCTCATAACTTGGAGGAGCGGCCTGCTTGTTTTTGTACTGTCTACTACCCATTCTAGATCTATTCAAACTCTTGTGGATTTGCATATAATACTAGTATTTAATCTTTAATAGAAAATTTTTGTCTGCGATGAGCTTACCCGGCATTAAAAAATTACATAATAATTACATAATCAAAATACAACTATATTATTTAATCACATTGTTCGAATCTTCACTTGTTCTTCTTTGTCTTCTCTGTGTGGCTGTCCATTCAATGAACACTAGCATCACCAAGACGTCTATCAAGGACATAGTCAGTGTTGTCCGCATCGGGAAGGACCTATTCACCAACAAGTTCCAGCTCTCAATCCCATTCAGAGGCAGATCTGTTTATGGGGGAACCATTTGTGCTCAAGCGTTGAACTCTGCAACTAAAACCATTCCAACTGGATTTATTCCACATTCACTGCATGCTTATTTTATTCTTGGTGGAAATCCAGAGCTGCCTATTCACTACAAAGTGGATAAAATACGTGATGGTGGGTCTTTTGTCTCAAGAGAAGTTAAGGCCTATCAACAGGATAAAGTGATCTTCATGCAAATTTGTTCATTCACCTTGAAAACTCCCAAACGACAACCCAAGGCTATCCAGCCCGCACACAACAAGAAGCCAACTCCTGATAATGCGATCGACTCTTTTGATACTGATTTCTACTCCAAGAACGAATCTTTCCAACTTGGTGTGTTGGATAAAAAGCTGTTATCCTTTCCTCCGAATTCTCAACCTTTGATTGATGGTTGGCTGGATCACTTGATTAATGTGAACATAGACCAGAAATTTAAACCTGAGTACTGGTCTTACGGAATCGATCCAAACCACTCTGATATTTCGAAATCTCCAGAAGATATATCTCTTGATCTCTATTGGAGATCACAAGAACACATAGATGATGAGTTCTTACATTATATCATATTCGCCTATATCTCTGATGGATTCTTCATCACTCAAGCTGCAAAGTTTCATGGACGCCCTGGTTGGTCAGCTGACATCAATGCTTCATTGGACCATGTGATATATTTTCATAGACCTTTCAAAGCAGATGAATGGCTACTCTATCATATTGAATCCCCGAAATCGGGAGATTCACGAATGTTAATGCAAGGTGATCTCTACACAAGAGAACATTCATTAGTCGCTACTGTGTTGCAAGAGGGACTCGTTGCATTACCACCACAAAAATCACTAGATGAACACAGACAATGGTATATAGAAAGAGTTTTGGCTTCTGGAGAAGCTGCAAAGGAGGAGAAACTACCACAGCCTAAATTATAGGCTATATAACAGATAATTATCATATTCTATACTATATATTCTATTTATTTGATTATATAAGCGATGAGGTTACCCGACTTTCATTGAGTGTTTATAAATTTTTCATTTATACCAGTCATATATTAACTGCTTTTTGTGTAAGTTTACGGGTTGAGAATGAGTCGAATCGCCTATGGATTGCATGTGCTAATACGTCTACCCTCCAATAGTCTGAAGATTATTGAAATTCAGAAAGAAGGGGTCGTGAATTTGGGAAAATTTGGGATCTTCGAGGTTGATGGCATAGTTGGGTACCCATTTGGACAATCATTCGAGGTTATTGACGATAAGAAGGTCAAACCTATTAATGGCATGGCCTATGGTATCTCTGATGAAGTAGAAACTGAAGTGGAGGAATCAGCTGTTGAAGAAAGTGAGAAGGAATCAACTCCTTTCCCTGAAACATTAAGCGACAAGATCAACTATTTGAAGAAGTTGGAGAGCAGTGAAACAAATAAAGATTTATTGGATATTGGAAGTGCTACACAAAGTTTAACAATGGAGGAGATTGAACTTTTGAAGAAATCAGCTAGTGGTGCCAATGTTGGTGAAACAATAATCGATAAGCTAATTAAAAGTCATGCTAATTTTGATAAAAAAACTAAGCATTCACAAGAGAAGTATCTCAGAAGAAAACAGATGAAGTTCTTGAGAAGATTTACAGTTGAGAGTGTTGGATCTTCTCAGCTATTGCAATATTTTATCGAAAAAGATGCCAGTAAAGTACTTGATCTAAGTGAGGAAACACTCGGATTAATGATCAATTTAGCAAACATTCAACCTGGTGGCCGTTATCTAGTGGTTGATGAAACTGGAGGAATTGTTATATCTGCCATGCTGGAAAGAATGGGGAATGTTGGTGAGATCTTGGTTCTTCATGAGAACGAACATCCAAACCACAGTGCCCTAACCCACATTGATAATCCTTTAGACCCAATTAAAACCATTAACTTATTACAGTTCTTTGATCCAATAGAGGAAAGAGTTGAATGGCATGATCTACCAGAAAAGGAAGTAAAGGAGATGAAATCATCCAAGAAATCACATTATTACAGACGTAAGCAGAACGCTTTAGAGATAAATTCAGCTATAGATAATGCACTTAGAGGCAATTTTGATGGGTTAATCATTGCATCCACACTATATACACCTCAACTGCTCACCAGAATAATCGATAAAATTGGCGGTTCAAGACCTATTGTGGTGTATAGCCAGTTCAAAGAACCTTTAGTGGAGTTGCAAATCCAAGCAATGAACGATTTGAGACTTCTAGCACCAACTTTACACGAATCCAAATGTCGCCCATACCAGACGATCCCAGGAAGACTGCATCCTTTGATGTCCATGAGAGGAGGTGGCGGATATCTATTTTCAGCTATCAGAGTGCTACCAATTGAAGATGGTGTTGTTGCTGTTGGGCGCGGTTTAAAAAAACGGAAGATTGAATCAGATAGCTGATAGTTGTTTCATTGAGTCTTTCCATCCCACAACACAACGGGGATTACCATTAGAATCATGTAGCAATTTTGTTTGCCAACTCTTGTCCAAAAGGTTTGCTGTATAGTGATACTGATGTTCATAACCAAGTTCAAATACAAACCCAGATGCATTTGCTGGTAGAACGACTTTTTCGATTAATGCTTTGTAGAATTCAACATCACCTAGAAGTGCCAGATGTGGTTCGTATCTTTTGACTGATAACTCAACTGTGCTCAAGTCTTGAATGTATGGTGGATTTGCTGTTATCAGATCATAATTTTGATCTATCTGTAAACTAAAGAGATCTCTTTGAAAGAAACTAACGTTATCAATATTGTTAGAGGCCTTATTGATATTGGCCAATTTAATGCATTCGGAAGAGATGTCAATTCCAGTAGTCTCAACACCCAAAACATTTGCTAAAAGTAACGGTATACAACCAGTTCCAGTACAGACATCTAGGACTCTATTCAAATTCGTATTTTTCATAACTTGACACAGTTTAAAGCACCACTCTTCAGTCTCCCAACGCGGTACAAGCACCCCACTTGCGCATTCTATTGTCAGATCACCAAAAGGTTGATTCTTCAAGATGTATTGTAGGGGTACCAGTCTGTATCTTTTCTTAACAGCATCAAGCCATTCTGTGCCAGGAAGCTCATTTTGGATCCATCGGAGCTCTGTTTTGGCAGAGTCTATCGTTCGACACGGCTTCAGAAGATATGGCAAATACTTTGATTGCTTTGATGCATTACGAATCATACTTGGAGATATTCGTGGCATTAAGAATAAGGGCGATGAGATAGTTTAAACATTCCTCGGGAATTTATTTTTTTATTTTATCGGTATACAGGGCACGTATACAAACAACGAAGTATCATAGATTGTTATGTCTGAATCTGATGATGATTTGGACGCAGTATGTTTATCTCGAACGTCGAAAGGGTGTGTTCTGAGAATCGAGGATTTCATAGTTAAGAGATATTTCAAGAGATCACTGCGAAGTTTCAAGTCAAATAGACAATATCAAGTGCTGAATGAGGTTTCAATTCTTCAGAAATGCATTGGAATTGAAGGAATTGTTCAGATATTTGACTTCAAAGAAGACGCTTTGAACTTGGACCTGATCATGGAGTACGGTGGAGAGCCATTGACAAATCTAAAGCTTGATGATAACACTTTGAAACGGGTGATCAATCAGCTCATATCCACTGTCAAAACATTGCACTCTTTACAGATAGTTCACTGTGACATAAAACCAGCTAATATTCTTATACAACAAGGCCGTATCAAGCTGTGTGACTTGGGGTCTTCGATTCAACTACTTGATGGTGAAGAATATTTAAGATCTGCACCGAAGACAACTCCTTCGTTCGCTGCCCCAGAATACCAAAAGTCGCATAAGTTGAAAGCCAAACCACTCGATATGTGGTCGCTAGGAATCACCTTCTGGTGCCTGATCTACGGAGAACATCCTTTCCAAATTGATGGAAATATCCTACAGTTGAATGAATCCATACTCAATAAACCCTTACATTTCACAACCTATTTCAATATTTTCCAAACTATGATCGACAAAGATCCCTCACAACGGGCAACTATAGATATGGTACCTCTCCTCGAGGTGTAATTCTGAAGAGATGACGTCTTTCATCAGAATACCAGTCAAATAAAGCACTGTGTTCAGTACGTCTATTATCCCACACAACGACAGTGTTCTTCTCCCAACGAGCTCTCACATGTAAATCTACAGAGCTATGAAGATGGTCAAACAAGAACTCTAAAAGCCAACGGGACTCTTCATCTTTCAATCCAACAATCTCACTAACAAAACCAGAGTTCAGATATAGTGCTTTTTCACCAATACTTTCGATAGTTCTGACTATTGGGTGTGTATTAACCACAGGCTCACGACGGATGATGTTAAGGGTTTCACGAGATTTTTGGGCCTGTGCAGTTCCCTGATGCACTGCTTTCAATCTTTTCAATATCTCTTGGAACTGTGGTGAAAGTCTTTTGAATGCCTCGACGGTATCAACAAATACAGTATCTCCACCAACTTCTGGACCTTCTAACAATCCAAGGAAAGTTATTGCAGGTGGTTGTTTCTCATAAGAGACATCTGAGTGGAATTGTAAATTCTTAGTTTTGTTCTTCAATTTGACGTCGGTTGGTTTGACATTCAGTTTGCTTGGTTTATAAACAATGTGAATCTTTGAAGTAGACTTTGGAGCACCAGAGGTTGGATGGATATGTTGTGGGCCAAAGTACTCGCCAAACTTGACTGCAAATTCTGGTCCTTTTGTTGCTAAATCTTGATCTCTAAAGATCAACACACCCCTCTCAGCAACATATTTAGCTAGGTCATCTTTACCTTTATCAGAGAGTTCAGATAGTTGAACTCCAGTGACCTCTGTACCGAATTTAGGTGTCAATTTTTTGGCGTGGTTCTTTTCACCTTTTGGAAATAAGTTCTTATACTCTGGATCAGCTTTTAGACCTTTATCATCCCATTTGAATAATTTATATGGTTCATGCTTCTCGAACGGATTCCATGTCGGCAACCAATCTGGGAATTTGGCACCTTCTTTTTCGTCTTTTGGGACTTCCAAGATACCTTGCTCATCAACCTCAACAGCAATTCCGTATATATTATTATTGAACTTTTTCCCAGAGACTTTATCTTTAATGTCTTGCACTGTCAATGTTAAAGCTGGCATTCTTTTGTGTTACTTGAGTAATATAATTAATATAATAGTCAACAACAGAAGCATTGAAGATAAGACAAAGACAAATGGTGAGCTTTTATACAATTAAATCCACTGCCACACTGTCACACTGTCACAACCTTCAAATAACTGTGGAGCCAGATGTCACTAGAAGCTATATTTTCGGTTAAATAAATAACCATATATCATTTATCCAACTAATGTGCCACAGTGGCCCGGGATCTGTAAAATGCCGAACCGTGGTACACTTTTTAACGTATTTCTCTAAGTATTTTCAAAAAGTCATTTCATTAGAGATGTTAGAATTCTATTTGGCTTTCATTTTTATGATTATCAATTTCAGTGATGATAATATTATGATCTTCAACGACAAGCTGAAGATAAACTGGGAAAATTTAACCTATCATGTGAGTTAATATATATACATATTGATAACGCAACAGCAGCAATATATTATATTCTACAATAACAGCTCAAACGTATAATTATAACACTGTCAGATCATCAGATATGTACTGTACGATGGGAAAAATTGCCTAAATGAGCTTATACATTACCGAGAATATATACTCATGATTTTTAGCAAAATGAGGGATCCCGGTCGTAATGTTGACATATGGAGAGGTGTAATGTAAGGATGGTGTCTTTCTACCAAGACTACCAAAAAGTAATCATATATTCAGAACGTGAAGGTTCATTTTTTTCAGTGAGTAGGAGTCACAAACAACACACCAAATACTATAAAGATCAAAAAGTCAGATAGAGAGAGCGTGGTACAGACTTATGGAGGTAGCCATAACGAAGATCCACTATTTTGTAGATGGTTAATATATTGTATTTCATCTTGGTCATCAACCATATTTATCGTAAAATGGACCACTGCACTTGATTTCGAATGCTGGATCTTAAACGTTGTTCTCATATATATATACTGTATTTGCTAATTCATACTTTTACTACAATAGTTATCCGTATAATATTGTCACGAACTTTGAAGTCTAATTAACAATGTCAGCATCTTCAGGCTTATCGAGCAGCACGCTAGTGATGTTTTTGATCACTCTTTTAGCAGAGTCTTGGAAGTTGTTCACTGTGAATGCTCCCACATGAGGAAGAACAGTGACATTTGGTCTATTGAGGAATCTCTTATCAACGTTTGGCTCATTTTGGAAAACATCCAACCCAACAGAGTTAACTGTACGATCATCCAAAGCTTGGAATAGAGCATCTTCATCAATAGCTGTACCACGCCCAATGTTGACGATTCTGACACCTTTCTTCACTAATTTCAGAGTTTCTGAATTGATCAAATTTACTGTTCCAGAAGTATGTGGAACAGCCAAAACAATCAGGTCAACATGAGGAATCAACTCTTCAAAAGATGGGAAGAACTTAGGACTGAAAGATAGTTCTGCCAACTCTTTGTCAGTCAAAGGTGATGTCTTGGTGTAATATACCTCTAAACCAATGACATCCAATCTTTTTGCGATTTCCTTACCAATAGATCCAAACCCCACCAATCCTGCAATCTTACCTGAAGGAGATTCCAATTGATTACCAGCAATCACAAGTTGTTCAGTTAAATTATCATTATTCTCACGAACAACTGGTCTTCCTTTAGAGTCATGTTCCCATGAACCAACTGCCTTTTTGGTTAATGTTAAATCTCCATCAGCTTCTCTAGTAGCTCTATCCCAAAAGCTGGTGAATCTAAATGTACTCAACACCAAGCTTAATGCCACATCAGCAACATTCTTTGCTGATGCGTTACCAATATTGACCAGATCAATTCCTTTGGCCCTCAGAGCTTCCGTATCAAACAAATTAGCACCAACAGATGCATATCCAATAACCTTGAGTGAAGATGGGAAATATTCGATGAATTGATTGAATCCACCTAAGCCTCTCACAACTGGAATGTTAGCCCAGATTGCTGAAACATCATTGTACTTAGTCTGCAGTGCCTTTTTGAAGACTTTTGGGTCCTCAAACTTCTCAATATATACATCAAACTGTTGTTGGAACTGCTGAAACTCAGGTAATGTCTCAGGTAGTTGGTTTCTTAAAGGATGTATTGGAATAAGAACTTTCAGTCTTGTCATTTTCAATCAGACTCAGGGTACAAAGTGGACGTTGAGAAAGCTCCTTGGCCATGAGAGTTCATAGCGATTACCTTCACTCTAACATTCATTGGACATTTTAGAATATAAGTTTTCGATGGTTATGTGGCTTCATTAGGCAATATGACTGAATAGGCAATTGTGAAAAGATACGAATTGATTCAATTATCGGGAAAAAGAGTGGGTGTTTGAAAATAGGAAATCACATCTAAGACCTTAAAAATTGCATACAAATAACAGTTACACCAGCTCAAGGTATCCCCCGATATGTTCTATTTAAGGTATGAAATGGGAGTTAAAAAAATTTCCGATGCGGGGAGTCGAACCCCGGTCTGCTCGGTGAAAGCGAACCGTGCTAGCCGTTACACTACATCGGATTTTACAAATTTTATAAAGATTCCTGATCTAGTCGAAGGAACTCTTGATTTAGTCGTGTGTAATGTGGTCAGCTTGACGAGACAACGTTACGATATTAAACTGGTTAATAAATTGTTGATTCCTCTATATAAAACGTAGACAGACTAAAAAAGTGGGAATCTCTTTTTTATAGGAGCATCCCAGATCTCAAAGACCAGTCGGAGCCGATTTCTTTGGCTCTGTGGTTCGTCGTTATGAACAGAGGTTTGAACAGAGGTTTGAGGTCAGTGCTCATACCCACAATCGTGGTAAGTAGCACATGTCTCTTTACACTCTTTCCTCTCTTGAAGCGGCCTCCTCTTCGCTAGGAGCCCGATGTATCTGAGCTTGTTCAATCCCATGTACAGGTGTTGAAGCAGGTTTTGACGGCTCTCAGAACAAGTCATCTCACATGCAAAGAATCCAAATGCTCCCTATTCCAGACATCGATGTTAGTAGCACATGTCTCTTTACAAATTTATAAAGATTCCTGCTGATCTAGTCGTAGGAACTCTTGATCCAGTCGTATGCGTGTGGAGATTCCTGATCTAGTCGTAGGAACTCTTGATCTAGTCGAATGTATTTTAAAGGTTCCTCTTGATCTAATCAGAGGAACTCTTGAGTGTAACGTAGCCAGCTTGACGAGACCACGTTACAATATTAAACTTGTTAATAAATTGTAGACTTAAAAGGTGGGAATCTCTTTTTTATAGGAGAATCCCGGATCTCACAGACCAGTCGGGGCTCTGTGGTTCGTTGGCATGAACAAAAGTTTGAGGTCAGTGCTCCTACCCACAACCGCGGTAAGTAGCGCATGTCTCTTTACAAATTTTTTTAAAATTATAGTTATCCTATACCCTTTGGTAGATCACGTGATATGTCTGCCATATATGTTTGTGTCAACATCACATTAAAACGAGTATAGAAAAGTTGAAAACAACACTAAAAACCATCAAAAATATTCAAAAAATCATCAAATCTTCTTATGAGTTCATCAACTAGGAATAACAGGGCATGCATGCTCTGTGGAATTGTGGAATCTCCACATGTAAGTCGAAAGCTCAATAGTCCTCCCTTTTTCTATTTTGTGTAGGAAATTGATCGACGAATGTTCGCAGATAACTAACACACTATTAAGCTATTCGAGGATGAAGGGTGTCCCAACTGTGCTGATATACTAGGATCTGGTCTTTCCACGACATCGCCAACCTTTGAGGGCTTAGTTGCCATAGGTGAGCCTGAGAAGTCATGGGTTGCTAAGTGGTTAAGAGTGAGTAATTATCAACCTGGGTTATACGCTGTGAAGGTACAGGGGAGATTACCTCAAGATATAGTTGATACATTGCCATATTATAGACCAAGAGATGGTACGGCGACTGATTAGGTGTATGTTGTTCCTTCAGTTCTGTGTTGATATAATTCATATTTTTTTATCTGTTGTTCATTGATTATTTTCGCTCAAAGTTTTCACTTTGATAGATTGTAGAAGGAACGATTTGATACTGTGATTGTGAAGCATTGGCTTGTACTTCTCGCTGCTCACTACTCTTATTACTTCAATTACTACTAGAACTAGATAACTGTACGTTTTGTTTCTGTACTGAATTGATCATAATGAGAGAACATGAGAAACTCCGCGAAAAAGACCTTTAACTACTACACACAAAAAATTAACGTCCGATATCACAACCACATCGAACACCACTACAGAGATGCTTCTCCCCATTTTCAAGAGGCAGTCACCTCTACTCCACAGATTTCCTTTCAAGCAACTGATACCGCAAAAATTTTTTAGAAGAACTTTCGTTACTTCTCCCCAGGACCTCATCACTGTCCTAACAGCATCTCTCCAAACACTCCATCAAGTGTCCAATATTCCTTGGGTATTCTTGATACCTATAACCACAATCACTCTCCGTTCTTTATGGACCTTACCACTTGCTATAAATCAACGGAAACGGGCTCAAAAACAAGCCTCTCTTCGACCAATCATCAATGCGATGGGCCCAATATTGAGATTGAAGTTAGCACAACGGGCACAAACCGCAAAGGCTAAAGAAACCAATAGTAATGTGTCCAGAAGTGAAGGTGTTCCTGAGGGAATGATATCTGGTAAAGCTGCAAGCTTGTCGTATGAACAGATCTTGTTGTTAAGTGCGAAAGAACGTCGTCAAAGACAAAAACAACTATTCAAAGAGAATGGATGTGAAATATATAAGAATTTCTTATTACCAGCTTTTCAAATCCCACTTTGGATAGCTATGAGTACTACGATACGAAACCTCACCGGCTGGAATGATATTTCATCCAAACCTTTGGATCTGAGCTTACAATATGAGGGACTCTTATGGTTTCAAGATTTGACAGTTGCAGATCCATTATCAGTTTTACCAATAGTTCTAGGATCCATTGCATTGATCAACGTTGAATGGAATTTGAAAACATTTGGAATTCAAAACTTCAGTGTGAAAAGGTCTAAAAGAATAACTGCTTTTGATTCTTTGATGAGTTTGAGTAGATTCGGAGTGGTTTTCCTGATGGCTATTGCAACTCAAGCACCTGCTGGATTAGTGCTGTACTGGATTAGTTCAAATACTTTTTCATTGATACAAAACGTTCTTCTGGACTATTGGATCCCATTGAAATTCGGAGTTCTTGACAGATTTGGGTTCAAAAACGCTACCAAGAACTCTAAACCACTACTTGCAAACAAATAATGCTAATGTACATAAAAATGAACTAAACTCCAACACCAATAGATGTTATATATATATATAAATAGATCTATTTGTTTTTCTCAGCCTGTTTCTTCTTCTTAAGCTTCTCCTCTTTCTCTATCTGTCTTCTGCTACCTTTCAGAAGTTCGAGATGACCAACTCTTGACGCAATCAGTTTCTCAGTCTGCGAAGTCACAGAGTAACTCTTGCTTAGTTTTGTCTGCAGTTGCTGTGTTTTGTCCTTTGATTTGTACACTTTTGGAGCAGCAGCCCGAGGGTTCATCTGCTTCTTGGTGATTCTTTCCCTTGGCTTCGGCTTGCTCTTCACTTTCAACGGTTGCTGTGCCATTTTCTCTATAAATTATTCTCTTGTTTTGTTGACTGTGTATGTGTGATGATGAGTGCGATGAGGCAGAAGTTTTTTTTTTCTAACATGATTACGTAATAGATTACTGGTTATGAGCCCGTGTATTGTGAAGGAGTCACAAATATTACATAATCAGAATACAAATTTTTATATTTTTATTTTCAGAGTAATGCATCTTTTCTCTTTGAAGAGGTCCAGTTAAGAAGAGGAAGTGCTATTCTTCATCGAGATTACGTGTGGTCTGCTGCTGCAATTGTCCACTCCAGATCTGCTCTGCCCCTACTGCCAGTTTCTTCAGCCTATAAGATTGTGAGTTTATAAGTGTGCATTCACATTTTCATTCCAGCTCATCTAACCAGATAAGATAGCCTGATAATAATCGAAAAATGTCTTCTCTGCTGATTTTGCCAGGTCCTCAGGCCTTATCGCAGTTCAGAATCACAAACTTGACGAATGACATCAATACTGCAGTAAATTCTTCTGTCGTTACTGCTGTCCGTTCAGCGTATATTCATTATGTTTCATTAAAGGCTACTTCTGATTTATCTTCCAATGAGGAAAAATCTAAATTGTTGTCGACTTTGTTGAAATACGACACTCCTCTAGATCTTCAAGATGAATTGACTCAACAATTAATTAAAGTCTCTACCTCTACTGAGCTTCTTACACCAGAAGATGAGGATTCTTATATTGTTAGAATCTTACCAAGACCAGGCACCATCTCTCCATGGTCTTCAAAAGCCACTAATATCACTTCAGTTTGTGGTCTAGATTCTGATGTTGAGAGAGTCGAAAGAGGTTTGGCTCTTCTGATCAAAGTCCGTCGTGGTTTCCCATTGAAAAACTATCTCTTAGATGGCTCTCCATTAGTATCTGTTTATGACAGAATGACACAATCTCTATTCATCGAAAGAGCTCCAGTCAACGATGATTTGTTCGCCATCCATGATCCAAAGCCATTGGTGACTGTTGATCTATCCTCTAAACCGAAGGAGAAATTGGAACTAGCTAACAAGGTTCTAGGTCTTGCGTTAGATCAAGGTGAAATAGATTATTTGGTAAACGCATTTGTTCACCAAATCGGTAGGGATCCAACTGATGTCGAATTGTTCATGTTTGCTCAAGTCAACTCTGAACATTGTAGACACAAGATCTTCAATGCTGATTGGGAAATTGATGGTGAAAAGAAACCTTACTCATTATTCAAAATGATTAGAAACACTGAAGAGAAAAACGGCCAATATACTGTTTCTGCTTACAGTGACAATGCTGCTGTTTTTGAAGGTCCAGAAGCCTATTTCTATCAACCAAACCCAAAAACTAAAGTTTGGCAATCTAAGAAGGAAAAAGTCCAAACTTTGGTAAAGGTTGAAACTCATAACCATCCAACTGCAGTTTCTCCATTTGCTGGAGCCGCTACTGGTTCTGGTGGTGAAATCAGAGATGAAGGTGCTACCGGTCGTGGTTCTAAATCCAAGTGTGGTCTTTCAGGATTTTCCGTTTCTGATTTGTTGATTCCAGGTTTTGAGCAATCATGGGAGTTAGATGTGGGTAAACCAAATCACATTGCTTCTTCATTAGACATTATGATCGAAGCTCCAATTGGTTCTGCCGCATTCAACAATGAATTCGGTCGTCCATGTATTAATGGTTATTTCAGAACTTTGACTACTAAAGTCACTAATGCTGAAGATAAAGAAGAAATCAGAGGTTTCCATAAACCAATAATGATTGCTGGTGGTATGGGTGCTATTAGACCCTCATTGGCTTTAAAGGACCATAAAATCACTCCTGGCTCGGCTTTGATTGTTCTTGGTGGTCAATCCATGTTGATTGGTTTAGGTGGTGGTGCTGCTTCTTCTATCACTTCAGGTGATGGTTCAGCTGATTTAGATTTTGCGTCTGTCCAAAGAGGTAATCCAGAAATGCAACGTCGTGCTCAACAAGTCATCGATGCTTGTGTCGCATTAGGTGTCAACAATCCAATCCAATCTATCCATGATGTCGGTGCTGGTGGTTTATCTAATGCCTTACCTGAATTAGCCCACGACAATGGATTAGGTGCTAGATTTGAACTAAGAGAAATACTATCTTTAGAACCAGGTATGTCTCCAATGGAAATCTGGTGTAACGAATCTCAAGAACGTTATGTTATGGGTGTTGCTACTCAAGATTTAGAACTATTCAAAGAAATTTGTGAGAGAGAAAGAGCTCCATTTGCAGTTGTTGGCCATGCTACCTCTGAAGAACGGTTAGTGTTGACCGATAGACTATTAGGAACAACACCAATTGATTTAGAAATGTCAATTCTATTTGGTAAACCACCAAAGATGTCCAGATCCACTAAAACTGCTGAATTGAAACTATCACCACTAGATTTCTCAAATGTTGTTTTCCAAGATGCGTTAGAAAAAGTTTTACATTTACCAGCCGTTGGCTCTAAGAACTTTTTAATCACCATTGGTGACCGTACCGTCACTGGTTTGATTGACCGTGATCAATTAGTTGGCCCATGGCAAGTACCAGTTGCAGATGTTGGTGTTACCGGTACTTCATTAGGTGAAACTATTGTTTCTACTGGTGAAGCTTTAGCAATGGGTGAAAAACCAACCATTGCATTGATTTCTGCTTCTGCCTCTGCAAAATTATCCGTTGCTGAATCTCTATTGAACGCTTTTGCTGCTGATATCAAGAGTCTTGATGCTGTTAAATTATCCGCTAACTGGATGTCTCCCGCTTCACATTTAGGTGAAGGTGCTAAATTATATGAAGCTGTTCAGGCTATTGGTCTTGAATTATGTCCAGAACTAGGTGTCAGTATTCCAGTTGGTAAAGATTCTATGTCCATGAAGATGAAGTGGGACAGCAAAGAAGTCACTGCACCTTTATCTTTGGTTGTTACAGCTTTCGGTCCTGTTAATAACACCTCCAAGACATGGACTCCACAATTGATCAATGAAGATGATACAGTTTTAGTCTTGGTGGATCTTGCTGGTAATGTTCCAAAAGCTCTTGGTGGTTCAGCTTTGGCCCAAGTTTACAAACAAGTTGGTGATAAATCACCAGATGTTCATAATGTTAAAACTTTTAAAGGATTTATCAACACATTGGTTCAATTGCATCAATTGGATGATTTAGTTTTAAGTTATCACGATAGATCTGATGGTGGTTTGATTGTTACTTTATTGGAGATGGCTTTTGCTGGTAGATCTGGTTTAGATATTAACATTAAATCAAGTGAGAATGATCTAACCACTTTATTCAATGAAGAATTAGGTGCTGTTTTTCAAATTTCTAAATCCAAATATCAACAATTTGTTCAATTATTTGAACAAAATGGAGTTTCTTCAGATTTGATATCGATCGTTGGTCAACCAGTTTTCTCTAAAGAGCAAAAAATCACAGTATTTTTTAATAATAATGAAATATTAAACTCTACAAGAGCTCAATTACAATCTGCATGGTCAGAAACTTCATACAAGATTCAAAGATTAAGAGATAATCCAAAATCTGCCGATCAAGAGTACTCATCAATTCAAGATAATTCTGATCCAGGTTTATCATACAAATTGACTTTTGAGCCAGCTAATGACTTGGGAGTTTCCAAATTCCAAACCAGACCAAAAGTTGCCATCCTGAGAGAACAAGGTGTGAATGGTCAAATGGAAATGGCTTGGTCATTTGAGCAAGCTGGTTTCACAGCTGTTGATGTCCATATGACTGATATCATTGAAGGCCGTGTTACTCTTGATGATTTCGTTGGGTTTGCTGCATGTGGTGGGTTCTCTTATGGTGATGTTCTAGGTGCTGCTTCTGGTTGGGCTAAATCTGTTTTATACAATGAAAGAGCCAGAAACGAATTTTACAAATTTTTCAACGAAAGAGATGATACTTTTGCCTTTGGTGCTTGTAATGGTTGTCAATTCTTATCAAAGATTGCTGAATTGATTCCAGGTACTGAAAACTGGCCAACATTTGAGAAGAATGCATCTGAACAATATGAGGCTAGAGTTACATTAGTTGAGATTGTTGAAAACAACGAAGAAAACCCAAGTGTTTTCTTGCAAGGTATGAAAGGTTCCAAATTCCCAATTGCTGTTGCTCATGGGGAAGGTCGTGCTTCTTTCAAGACTGAAGATGACCTTGTAAAACTACAAACTGATGGATTAGTTTCAGTTAGATTTGTTGATAATTATGGTAATGCCACCGAGAAATATCCATTCAACTCTAATGGTTCTCCAAATGGTATTACCGGTATCAGAACTCCAAATGGTAGAGTGTTAGCCATGATGCCACATCCTGAAAGATGTGTAAGATTAGAGTCAAATTCATGGTATCCATCAAAAGAATCTCAAGCTTGGGAAGCTTATGGTCCTTGGATCAGATTATTTAGAAGTGCTAGAAAATGGGTTGGTGAGAGAGAATAATAAAGATCACTGCGTTGTGTATATTAGAAAGATGATTTAATTTAATTTTCAAATAGAGAGAAAAAAAAAAATAGTGTATTTATCTTACAAATGTTACTTTGTTTCATCTCACATGTATTGCAAAAGCAAGAACAACCTGAAGCAAACATGATTTCATGCAAAAAACACGCAATAATAAATATCAGAGGTTGATTTAAGATAGAGGGCTTCCTCTGTTCCTTTGTTCCTTTGTTCCTTTGTTCCTTTGTTCTTTTGTTCTTTTGTTCTTCTTTTTTTTTTTTTTTTTTCGTTTCAGGGTTTCTTTTGAAGTTGCGCAAAAATTCTTCAAGGAAGAGAGAGCCCTTTAATGTTCCAAGATTGTCAAATTACCAGTAATAACGACATTTTCCAAGATCGAACCATTAGGAATGTCAATTCTTTGACCATCCTGGCAAACGATAATGACAGTACCTTTCAAAACCACACCTTTACCTAAATTGACATTACCAGTTATAGTTAAATGATCTAATTCTAAAATTTTTGGGATGTTAGCAATTCTTTGGTTGAAATTTGAGACTTTTTTGAAATGAGATCCCAATTTGATCAATGGATTTGGACCAAATCTACTTGGGTCCAATCTTAAAGCCCCATGTTCTAAGTAGAACAAATCAGATTTAACCAATAACAAATCAGAACATGTTTTAACTGGTAAAAATCTACCTCTTGAAACATTTACACCATGAGCACCTTTGAAATGTCTAATAGCAGCACCAACAGCAGTTTCTAATTGCAGAACGTTAACTTCTTGACCTTGTTTATTGGTGATGACCTTACCATTTGGAATAATTTCAACTTCGATGGAATTTGATTCAATTAATCTTTTCACAGCTTTTAAGTTTATCCATAAGTTGTTTGTGTTGAAGTTTTTGAACTTCTTGATAGATTTGAATTCTTCGACATGTTCTTTTGGAACTTGAGCGATTTCAAGTAATCTGACTTGACCCCCATAGTTGATTAAAGTACCACCTTTAACATCAGCTCTAGTTTTATCGGTCAATTCCATGATATATTCAGCACCTGTTTCCACCATATGATTCAAGATTTTGAGGTCTACAGTAGCTCCTAGATTATCACCATTTGAAACAAATAAGATTTCTTTACCTTGTTCAATTAAAGCGTCTAATTCACCAGATGCATGTAGTGATTCGAACAAATCACCATGACCAGGTGGATACCATGAGTCAGTTTGTTCGTCTGCGGAAGATGGGACTGGTAATAGGGAATCTTTCAAGATTCTTGGATATTTGGATTGGTTAAAAGTTCTAATTCTGATTCTATGTCCCCCGTATTTTCTGATGATTTGATGGGTATCACTATCAGTGTTGAAAGAGTTCATTAACAAGAGAGGAACGTCGGAGTCGTATTGTCTGTTCAAGTACTCAATTTGACGAACAGCTAGATCCAAGAACGTGTTACCGTCCCTCACTTCAATGACAGATTTAGGACCAACACAACCCATGGAAGTACCTAAACCACCGTTTAATTTCAAGACAGCCAACTTTTTTAAATTCTCAGAGTTATCAGCTGGGCCATTGATCTGAGAGTAATCGACAACCTCATCAGCATTTGGTGATTTGATCTTATCCCAATCCAATGTGGTGCCAGCAGCCTTGTCAGTCAAGTATCTTCTGAAGAGAGCAAAGAAGGAGTCCATCTCATTCTCGAATTTGAGTTGTTCATCCTTATCCTTGACAGTATCAGCCAACTTATTCAATGCATTACGC